>VWYH01001701.1:1434056-1545980 GCA_013399365.1 Pampusana beccarii | reverse complement strand
TGCATAACATTTTTTTTCAGAAATATACGGGTAGCCTAGAAAGAATAAGACCATCGTGCTCTTGGCATACCTGCTCTGGGCTCTGCCTGATTAGGATTCTGCTTGATTTTTACTTTTATTCCACAATTAAGTCTGTCTTTCTGATTTGCCATCT
Organism: Pampusana beccarii; assembly: GCA_013399365.1. Lineage (NCBI taxonomy): Eukaryota > Metazoa > Chordata > Aves > Columbiformes > Columbidae > Pampusana > Pampusana beccarii. The sequence continues at coordinate 1,545,826 of VWYH01001701.1, read as the reverse complement.
CTACTGGATAAGGCAAATGTAACATACATCAGTTTCTTACAGTTATTTTTTTTTGTTGGTACACTATGAGACTTTTGGGGCTGCATTAGTTAACTTCAGCAATCATAATATCTCTAAATTGCCTTTCCAACCATGAAGAGAACACTTAAGAAGAGTTAATATTTTCCTTACCCTGATGATAATTTCTTCTAACCTTATTATATCATTGCTATCCCATTTATAATGGATTGCATAGAATAGTAGTAAGTTTAGCCAGAGGTTGGCTCTTTATTTTGCTTGATTGATTTTATGTACCTGATTATATTCTGCTTCAAATCAGTTCAACACCATTGTAACTCACCAACCCAATGAATTAAGTCTTGATTTTTCCCTTTCACTAATAAAAAGCAAATTGGTTTAAAGGCTTGTGGGACATAACTCAAACCCCTGAGATTTTATGTCCTGACATCTGTGCTGTTCTAGTGATTGATTAAATAACATAACTTAATTACAAATTTGTATAGAGCATTGAAAATTCAGGGGCAATTGTGGATTATTTTAAACAAGACTCGGAGGATGATAACATTTATTTTTATTTCTGCTTGTAAAGTGCTTTATGAATATTTGGCTTTTGGAGCATTGTTTACATTTCAGAATTGCCTGGATTTGATAGTAAAATAGTGAAACTGGAAAACAAGAGCACTGATGTTATTTTTAAATCCCCAAAGGCCATTTCATGCCTCTTTGAGTCCTTGTTATCACAGCAATGACATTATCTGACTGAAAGCATTTGGTGGGCTTATGAAAAGTGCCACCAGCCAAACCCAGGTAAAGTCAGTTGCTACACATTTCAGGTTAAAATTACAACGGTAAATCCATGATTGAGAAGGCTCTTCTTCTTGTTTGCAAAAAAAAGTTGGGAAAATTAGGTAAATGGTATTAAAAAATGCTTTGACACCTTGTTCTAACATAAAAACTAAAAAACACTGACCTTTGCAAGAAAAAAAAGAGAAAATCTTAAGTTTAACGCTTATTTTGTCTCTTTATAAATTTGAAATACATTTAGTTTTTTAAGTATATATTATTTGTTTATAACTATATATTACTAAATAGTTCTCTCAGTTGCTAACATTCATGTAATTACATACAAATATGAATTATTTGTTCTTCAAATAAATTTGTTCTTGTTTCTCAAAAGTTGCAATTATTCCCCTGAAATAAATAGATAATAGAATAATTAAATTTAATGTTATTTCATTGCTTGTTTTATATTATTTATAAGCATTATTAATTGAAATATTTGTTAATAAATTATTTATCTGATGTTATTTAACTTCAGGAAACATCCCTGAGTTAGTTTTTCTTTGTTTGTTTGTTTGTTAATTTGTTTTTATTTTGGTGTGGGGACTGTTTCTTCTGATGTTATAGCAGAAAAAATTATTTTTTATTTTGTTAATTATACACAGAAGCCATGAAAATCTCAAATTATTTGACACACATGAATGCAAACTGAAAAATATTGTTATAGATACTGGTCTAGAACTGTCTTGGGGTGGAGATATCTGCATTCTGTCCTTGCTTTTGCTTTTCAGCTGTTGGGTCACCTATAGGAAAATAATTAATTGCATTATGACCCTTCATCTTCACGTGTTTTTTCTCAGGACATCTAATTTTTAGAAAAATCATTCTCTGGGACAAGATCTGTGGCTTAATTTAGATAATAGTTACACAGCACTTAGCACAAGCAACTTCAGTCTGGAGTTTCAAAGTGTTTCTGTGGTACAGCTAATAAATACTAATGGGAGATAGCCTCAATATAAGGAAAATAGACATTGGCTCCTAGGTGACAACACACAGATGAAAAATAAGAATTGTTCCCAGGTTTCTAATTTGGGCGTTGGTCAGGTTATATTTTTGGGCTTCTCTTATAAACAATTCAGAACAATAATTCAGTTGTCTGCCCTTCACATCATCTTCAGCACAAATACAGGTTGTTCCAGGCATCTGAATTGCAAAGTCATTCTTGACCTACATTCAGTCCCTGTTCTGATGTTCTCTGCATGATGAAGAGATGAAGGAGCTTTACATACCAGTTGTACGAATAAAGCATCGATTATCAAAAAGCTCAGCTGAGAAGTTCCTTCAAATAATTCCACAAGCCTCTTCGTTTCTAACAGGTACAACAAGTTACTGCCCATTACAGTGTGACTCACACTTGCAAGAAATTTTCTTTTTCCAGATTTGATATAAATTTCAACAAAAAAACACATTTCATGAATGTCATTTTTGAGAAAAAAAAAAATCACTAGGGACTTTTTTTTCTTAAAAACTAGGCTAAACAGCTGACTTGTTTGTTCAGCCTGGAGAAGAGGAGACTGAGAGGAGACCTCATGGTGGTTACAGCTCCTCACAAGGGGAGCAGGAGGGGCAGGCACTGAACTCTTTAGTGGCTGATGACAGAACCCGAGTGAATGTCAGGAAGATGTGCCAGGGGAGGTTCAGGTTGGACATGAGGAAAAGGTTCTTCACCCAGAGGTGCTGGACACTGGAACAGGCTCCCCAGGGAGGGGTCACGGCCCCAACCTGACAGTGTTCAAGAAGAGACTGGACAACGTCCTCAGGCACACGGTGTGACCTGTGGGGTTGTCAATGCAGGGACAGGAGTTGGACTCCATGATCCTTGTGGGTCCTTCCAACTCAGGACATTCTACTATTCTATGATTCTATGTTCTACTGCCTGGTAGCACCTGAAGGCCTTGATCAAAGCTGTTGAGCTTGGCCCCAAACAAGACCTTCCACAAACACAGCGAGGGCAAGCCTGCCCTCAGGACCTTTTTGTGCCAGTGGATGAGGCAAAACAAGATGAGATTGAAAGAAAAGATGAAGCAGTGACACTGGGATCCAGACTCAGCCACTTCTATTTAGAGATGCTGTTCAGCTAAGTGTCTGTGTTTGACCCAAGTACCCAAATGGCCAATATAGTCAATGAAGATCAAGGCTGTACAGTCCATGGTGAGAATTAATGACTGACCAAATTTTGTCTTTGCTGTAGATTGATCGTTGGATCTCACTGATGGCATCATTTAGGTCTCCACTGTCTGTAATGGGAGGTTACTGACCAGACTTACCTGCAAAAACCCACATGCAGGCACTTGCATTTAAATACCTGAATCCGAATTTCTTCTGTGGCTCCATCTCAAAGCCAGCTGTAGACCTATATGAGATCTCCTGATCTAAAAGATACTCCACTCAATTAACCTGCTTTATACAAAGCATCTTCAATTTTGTCATATTTTTGCAATCTTTGAGTTAAATAACCTCATTGCTCTACCTTTATATCAGTATGTCTATGCTTTGTAGAGAGGTGGAGCAGACAATTCAATGAGTCTTTTCCAGCTCTCTTTTTCAGACTTAGGGATGTGCTTTGCTTGTGTCTTCCAGAATTTTCAGTCTCCAATTTCTTCCTGTTAACAGAATTTTTTATTTCATTTTATTTTTAGATTAATTTTTATGTCTTCATAAACAGAATATAAGGGAATATCAGATGTCTATAACAACATTTATATTGAGGAGATGATTATTCAGTAATCATTAACATTATGAACATTGTCGGACATAGCAGTGCTTTGAGTGAGCTTTGCACACAGGGTACCCCCATAAAAAGAATTTTTTGTTTCTGTCCATCTTACAAGGAAGAAATAAATTTCTAGCTGTGACACATCCTTCTGAGCAATGATACTTTGGATTTAATCCCATCAAACCTTCATGTATTTTGACAGGTCTGACATAGTTAAGAACAAGCATGGGCTTGAAGAGTTTTGCACTAAAAAGAAATTCGATTAGAAGCTATTATAGGGTAAGAATCCCACGATGGATCAAGGTAGATGGGCTGCCGACAAGTTGACACGTAAAGATCTCGCTTCTATTATAAAAATAAATGTGTCAACTTCTAACTATCATTTCTTAATCATTTAAGATACACAGCCCTTTATATGCTTAATAGTATGTAAAATACAATAAAAATGACACCTAGAGAAAGCAGATGCCTCTCAGAATGTTTTAGTGACAGCATCGGCTGTTTATGGTCTGTGAGTCTTCTGCAGCCAAGTGGCAAAAGATGATTTCTTTAAAATTCATTAAAAGGCTCAATTACATTTTAATTGAGCCTATTAGGTTCTCCCTTTGGGGGACGTAGTTTCACATTTATACTGGAGAAAAAGATGTCATGCCTGTCTTTGTTCTCCCCCACTCACTAATGTGCAATAAAATATTTTCGCATTGACACATCTGGTGCTTTTTTTATTCCATTAACATCTCTTGGCTGTTTGCTTCTTGTCTATAGTGATTCTCAAACCTGACAATAACCACATCTGCATGAAAACTGGGATATTTGGGTTTACCACAGGAACGGCTTGATGTTTGTTTTTTTTCTTCTCTGTGAGATACCTTTGAGCGTTTGGGTTTGAATTATCCCCTTAGCCCCAAGCAAAATTCAGGAAAAATGATACAGCTTGTCTGTCTTGGGTAATACCTAGTTGGAAGTTGTCTTAAGTCAAGGATTCGTAACTCTTTGTACAAACTCCTGGGTTTCTCCTGACTCTTTTCTTACATCCTTTCCCATCTCTCTTAGGATTACAGTCTTCCGTAAATTAAATCAATGGAAAAAACATCACTGGATAATTTCATTTTCTGCTACTTCCACATCTTCAACAGTTCTAGACTTTCCTTATCGTTTACGTTTTAGTAGGAAGAAAATATAATCCCTTATGTTTATTTCCAAGACACATGGCAAGGTGGATTTAATACCTTATTTTTCCTTCACAACCTTGTACCAGCTGCAATCCTAAGAAAGACTCAGTTATCTTCCTGGATAATGTGTGGTCTTCAAAGGAGCCTGTAGAAAATATGCTCTTATCTAGATGTGCTTGCATTAAAGTGGACATGTGAAGTATTTGAGAAAAAAGCAAAGAAATATTTTGTGTTAAGTGTACTGTTCTGAGCTCAGGTTCTTCAGAAAGAAATACATATCCTGGAAATTCAGACATTTGTGTTTCTGCCTCTTTTCTCAAGAGGCACAGTCATGATTGGGTTGAATGAGAACAGAAGCCATAAAAAGATTTGAAGTAATATTGAAAACGGAAACATTAAGAAAAAAGGGTAAAGCCAGGCAAAAGGCAGGAAGGGTTTTATTTAGAGGCAGTTGGAGAACAGTTCTCTTCTTCCCTTCTTCTCCATGTTGTCTCTCAGTTTAGCAGTTATAAAATGCATTTTTCAAACTCAGCCAGTTTCTGAGGTTTCTAGTTCACTGTAGGTGGGATTTATTTGAAAACTATGTACGAAAATATAAGTAGGCACCAAAGATGCACTCTTAGAAACTGGATAACAGGCAAAATGGTTTGAATGTCTTTATGAGGTGACCTGGTCATGAAAAGAAAACCTGCAGCTATCTTTAGATACGTAAGGTTAGGTGAGAGGAATCCCACCTTTACTGTTCAGACAGAGAACTACTCCTCTAGAGTTTTATGCAGGAATAAGCTACATCCAGGGTGGTTGAGCTTTCCATACTACACAAGAGCAGGTACTTTTAACCCAAGACAACTGTGGAATTGTGGTCAGGTGAAAAACAGTGACTGTGAGGAAGGGGGAAAAATGGGAAAAAAAACCCCAACCTCTTTCAGGAATGTAAAGAAGTGTCCTAGCATAGTGTGTTTAAATTCTGTGATTTTAAACATCACCATAGGAAATGCATTGTATGGAATAGCCATTCAACGGCTAGACCTATACCAGCCATTACATATACAGACAGAAACAGAGCTGCAAAAGTTCTGCATGCAAATCTGCATTTATTTAAAGGATTTGTTGATGTTAAGGACAGAAAATATCATTGCAATCATCCATTTTGATCTAGAGCAGACTACATTCACTCACTTAGGGCTGAAGTGGAGTTTATATTTTTAAAGACAAATCTAAGTCTGCTTAAAATATGGCAAACAGAACAGGAATCCTCCATTTTACTCTTTCCTTTCAGTTTCTGCTTCTAAGTTTATGCAGTTTATGTCCTTTCAAACTTTGTGAAGTGCAAGCTTTGCAGTTTTGCCTTTGCTTGGCATAAAATCTAGCATCAGTCTGGTACCGCTGAGGATTCTGTTCTTAATCAAAGTCCTCAGCTGCTATGGATTAATAGTTGTGTATGTAAACCAGCATATGCCTGCAAAACTTTTGCCATTAATTCTATCTTGATTTTTCTGGTAAAAACCCAAGAACTATCTGAATTACATATTAATGGATCAAAACACCTGGGATATGTAATAATTATCCCATGTATCGAGTAACATAATTTTGCTCGCTCTACTGCAAGAAGTGCCTTCTTATGGATTTATGTCTACGAAACAGGGGCAAGGAATATTGCAAGGAACTGTAACTTTATTAGTATATTTGTAAACTTTTAAGGTTGTGCCCAGCCTGAGCAACAGCTTTTCTGGGCCAGCAGCTTCCAACGGCTCTCCCCAAAACAATTTCTGGCCGTGGTTCAGAGGTTGCAGGCCTACAGGGGTAATTCCCAACAGGCGATTTGGATTTGGCATCGCTCTTTTGATGGTTCAAAGAGTTCAGTTGTAAAGACAAGGGCTTCTGCATGATGCTTGGCCTAAGAACCAGAAAATGGGCCCTAGCCCTGCTTAATTTGTTAAGACAGATGTAGCCATGATATATTAGAAGAGCTGTAACCAGATAGCACTGCTTTCTGGGATTTGGGGTAATTACACAACCAGAGCGTATTTAAGCCACAAATTTCCTGCCAGAGGACTTCTTAAGCATATATGTTAGTAAAAACTTCTCTGTGTTGCACTAAATCATTATAATTTGCAGTCCTGGTACTAGACTTAACATATCAATGAGGCAAATGGAATAAATCTGCCCCATGTGGAAAATATGCAATCCATTTTTTGGGGGGCTATCACCTCTAGAAAAACCATCATTAGTATTGCTTATTTACGTATTCTGTGGCACTAGTTAGAAAACTGAATCAGTCACCAGGTCCTTGTCACGCCAGGTGCCACATGCCTGTTACCTCAAGAGCTGACCATACATAGAAAATAGAAACAAAATACACTGTAGAAAGAAACTCTATTTCCAGTGTAAGAAGGAGAAATGAGGCCAAAAGGGATTAAATATTTGTCCAGTGGAGCCTGGAACAATGGTTTGTTAGTTTGATTAATTATTGACAATTATTAAGTAATTTTACTGTAATTTATTGCTTCCTCATGTTGCAGTCAAGGTACAGTTGCTATAGGGAAACAGGCAGGAATCTGAAAAGTAGGTTAATGATTAGTCCCAGGTCTCATTAACTTTAGATTTTATTGTTCTTTTATTGTCATATTCACACCAGCTGTTCTACACAAGCATGTGAAATGAATCAGTGCCTTTTCTGCATACCTGTGGGGGCTGTAATGGTGCAGTTTGCACGTCCATAGCTTCCCCCTCTATCTGCCCACCTCATTCCTACTGCCTGTTGGCTCTGAACTCTGTGGGTAGCACATGAGAGCAGGAGAGAAAGCAAGGATCAAATCGGTACCAAAGCCTCTCCAGCACGTTAGTGACATAGGCAGTTTGGGGTCATTATTCAAGCCTGAGTACTGGTCCTTGATCTTTTTGGTCACTGATGAAACCAAGACTATTTACTCCATTCTAACATAAGTGTCTGTAATAAAGGAGATGACTCCTCCTTCAGAGATACCATGTGTTTATGCTGACTGTAGACATCCAGCTTACATTAAATGCGATAATTTGAAATTGCTCCAGTTTGGGTACTTGAATCCTATCCGGTGTGCATGGGTTTGCAGTTTGTGTTCCATGCTCTTTCATGTTCTCAGCACTTAATGATATTTTAATTTTTCCTATACAATAATCTAATCTTCCTGTGGAGTGGCAGCTGGGAATGTTCATCTCAGCCATGTCTGCAGCCCAAGGCAGATGGCTAAACTGCCTGGTCTGTGCATGAAAAGAGGAGCTCCCTCAGAGACCAAATGAGAAGAGACATCTAATCTAACCCTGGTTCATCTGGGAGCCTCTATCTATGTTCACTAGAGAGACCAGGAAAAAAACCGTTGTGCTTAAAACCTGATGTTTAGGAGTATGAAAAGTGCTGAAATTAATACAAATTTTGATAAAAGTCTTTTAATTATTTAATCCAATGTCACAAAATTAAACACAAGACAGTCCTAATTTTTTTTCTAACTGAGAACATATATACAAATTTAAGCTTGTGCCAATTTATTTTTTCCCCTTTTTTTTTTGACGCTGTGTGCTTTCGACTTTCACATTGAAGAGTATTAAAATACTACTTATCATACATATATATCACTATAATAATAGAATAAACAGGGCTTCTTAAAAGAACCCTGAGAAGCAGGGAGACTGATGCTTTGTTTCCAATAACATACATAACAACCCCTCTGTAAATGTTGAGCTAGAGATATAATAAGATTAACTGTGAAAAATAAAGATTTTTCAGAAAAGTCCAAACTTATGTGCATGTATTTTTTTCTGGTTGTTAACTATACTAAAACTCTGACTAACTTTGCTTTAACCACGCTGTAGTAAAATACTCTTGAGCTGCGTAACGTGAGCTCCGCCATCCTAAATAGCCGCTGGGTTACTCGTAGTTCAGTGTCAATGGATGGACCCCTGCCCAAAACAGAGAGAAAAACAGGTTCTGCTTCCAAGACAAATACGTTCTCACTTTGCAAGGAGGTACAAAAGGAGACAGTTTTCGTCTTTCATAACCTAAATCAGGTCAGGTAAGGAACTGGCAGAGATACTGAAAGAGAAACACACCTGTGTTGGAAAAGGATGTTGACAATGTGCTGCTCAAAGGACTTAAGATCCAACAAGACAAAAGAGGATTGTCTACAGCACGTGGAAAAGTACAAACACCCTACAGTGAGCATGGGGAGTCGTTGGCTTCTCAGCTGGGTTTAGCACGGGGCTAAGCCACCCCAGGGCCATGGCTGGAAGCTGGGTTGAAACTGATGATCTGAAGGATGTTCATATTGTATTTCAGCAACCAACCAATAGGGAGATTTTGTTAATTAAAGAGTCATTATAAGCTCATCCAAAAGACACTTCACGGAACCTGAGAAGGTTTTTTTGCCTTAAATCCGTGTCATAAAATGCTTGCTCTTTCCAGATCCAACACAGGGAGTCCAGGCTTCTGCCTTGTATTAAGGGCAAGCACGACCCCATCCTGTTTCTCATGAGATTCAGTCTCTTTTCCAGGGCTTCTGTTGGTTCCCATTGGAAAGTGGCATTCAGAGAACAGAAGTGTTTCTTGCACTGAGGAGATGGCGGCACCATTTTCTGCAAGGATTGCTAATGAATTTTGCGAATAATCGTGAAATTGTGAAGACAGCAGGAACTTGTTTCCCCATAACTGTCTCCTAGGTGAGGAGCATAATCACCAGGACATAGACTTAAGTTCACTCCTGGCTGCTCTCTTCAGACCATTGATTTGCTTGTGGCTGCTCAACAAGGCCGGAGCACGTACTCACCTACCACTGTCGCTGAGGTCTTCCCCTTGGATGTGCATTTGAATTTTGCATGGAGAAGTTGTCCTCTTGCTGAGGTCTAACCCATAAGCTAGGGCACAAAAACTAGAAAAGCTCAAGGCAGAGGAAGGTAGAGAAGAGCAGCGTTCTCCTCTGGTGTCTGGTGTGCCTTGGATGCTAAATCAGTTTGGGTGAACATTCATTGAACTGTCCTCTTGAATTTAGGGTCCCTAGGTCCCTTCTGTAGCATTTAAGGCATCCAAGCAGATTGCTGAATGCTTTCTTCTGTCTACGTGTAGATGGTGATATTTCAGGGATTCTTATTGTATGCTAACTGGGGCATTACTCAGAAGAAAGACAGAAAAACATGTCTGATGGCACAAAATTTTCTGCCCTTTCATGCCCTCCAATTTTCAATACCATCTTTTGCAGCAGACAGGCAAGATGACAAAGACAAAAGAATAAATTTTTTTAACAGGAGCAAAACAACTAATTTTCTCTTACTCTTATATGCAGAGATGGATTCCTTTTTATTTTTTTAAAATCCTTTTATAGAGAGAAATCATCATGAGGCAGAAACCTGGACTGGACCACTTCAAACCACAATAGTTAGTCTTACAAAACTATAAGCTATGAAATCTGGGCCTATATAAATTGAAGTATTGGGCAGTTCTAATCATGAAGACTGTGACCAGCCCCACCTATGATAATAAAACAATTTTTTAAAAAATTTCTACTCTTCAACTCCACTAAGAGTTAAGTCTGAAGATGGTTAAGTGTTTCAAAATACTGCACTAAAAATAGCACAGTTCCTGTGAGTTGTTTTAACTTCTGGAAAAGATAATGCTGTAAGACAACAGAAAAATCTCTCACATATGCACAGACTCACACATGTACAGCTGTTTCTTTAAATATAAAAAAAAAGGAAAAATAAAAAAGAAAACCACTGCTACAATACTGTTTGCTTAGTTGAGCTTGTGCTGACAGTGACTGCTTGATTTAGGGCCTATGGGTTCCAAGTTGAACAAAAGCAATGTTTATCACAGTGTTAATAAAAATATTTTTAAAAAATGCTTCTTTTTTGTCACTTCACTTTCAAAAATGTTTTCTTGCTTCCTAGCTAAAGAAGCCTGCCAGCAGGTACTGTGCTGTCTCTTTTCCAAAATGTTATCTCCTTTTTTTTGAGAAGTAGTAAGAGGGCTGCATGGACTGCATGACTGTTGGAGATCTAGGGTTTTACAGCTGGCGTTTTCTTCTACTTTTTCAGCAGTTATTTTCCATATAAGGAAGAAACCTGTTTGCTCACAGAAAGCAGACAAGCAAGCAACCTAAAAGAAATGCAATTAAGAACCTAGAAAGACAAAAAGAACAAACCCCAAAGGCATTAGCAGAGTCATAAAGGAAAAAGAGCTAAGATCAGTAAAACAACGAAAGTTATACTTGGCTGCAATAAAAAAGGATTAAATCATGAAGGCAAAATTCTCCACGTCTAACTTAAACTGTCCAGTTTTAGCATCAGCTGTGATGGACAACCTGTGCTTTTCCAGACTTCATGTTGCAACAATTCCCCTTTAGGAAACACCTCCTCAATGAGCATAGGCTCAGCCTGAACACTTGAGCATAGAACAGAAAAATTAGCATCAGATAGTCCAGGTGAACTAAACTTTGGCTTGAATAAAACCTTATGAATGGCATATCATATATTTTACCTTTCGATAATTAAAATATGTGAGCCCTAGGGCTCGTCAGGTGTTACTAGACAGTTTGTATGATCTTGGGTAAAAGGTTTGCTTCACCTTGCTTCATCTGGTCTTTAAAAGCCAAACTCAAGTGATCCACTAAGTATGAACTTTGCTTTCTCCACCTATGTTCTTATTACTACTCAGCAGCTTCAAAGCTGCTCCCAAGGAAAAGTGAAGTCTTCTTAGGAGAACTTTTCATGGGGAGCCAATGTCAAACCTTCTAGCTTTTTCTCTTAAAGCTGCAGTGCTGGCCAAATTTTGTCAAACAACTTCTTCCTATCAGAGACCTGGCCTTGACCACAACCAGTAATACTTTCAGGACGGGGCTAGTGTGTCCCAGGCCCTGGCTCAGGTATTTCTCTGTGCCTTAAGGTGAAATAACACAGGAATGTTTGCATCAATGTGCCTCCGATATTTTTGACCATCTTCCTTCACAGCAGCCTCTTGGGAATGGTCACTGATGCATGCTTGCTCCTCAGCCTGGTACAGGCTTTGTTTGAGACCTGTGCTAGTTGTGACAGGTCAAAGCATTGGTGGAACAGGAGATTTCTCAAAGCCATATGATTTTGTCTTCTTATCCACATCGTTAAGCGTATGGGACCGAACTTGCAGTGGTGTCACTCGTCATATTGCTCTTGGATGGGGAGAGGCAAGGAAGGAACAGGCTGTGGCACTGAGATTGAACTGGTTTTAATTCTTTGGCGTTTTTTCCTGACACTGCACCTTGATCTGTCAAGAGAGATATAATTTACTTGTCAGCAGGGTTCTAGTCACATTAAAGTACTTGTTAGTATTTTAGATAAAGTTTTGCGCCATTTCTGTGGCCAACCTGATGTCACAATTTGGAAGCATCTTTTCAGAGGTTTTGTGGTTGAAAATACTAAAGCACCAGCAATTAAGTTTTAAATAAATGGTGCTAACACTTGAACACTCCTTCAAATACAAGACCCGCAATAACACTCCATGTCTCTGAGACCAAACAACCCAAAACAAGGTTCAAAGATGATAGGTAGTCTCAAAGATCATCATAACAATGGTTTAAGGAATCTTTATAGCATTGTCAGTTCTGAGTATCATGATTATAGATATGCATGGCAAGAATAAGAAATATCTAGGCTAAGATGATAAATAAAAGAATTCTGGGAAAAAATAATCTACTTTCTCAGTTCCTGTCCAAGAAGGCAGAGAGAACTCAAAACTATTTGCAGAAATGTCTCTGATATACTACATATTGACTCTGAAGATAATGAACAGCATAATAAACATGATTTGAAAACCTACAGTGCAGTCATAGAGAACTCTGGCACAAGAATCAATCCTATTTACTTTTAGTCCATATGTGAAAGGAAGGACTAGAAAAGATGATCCATGAACCATTCACGATGAAGTCTCACTCTTTAGCCTTGTGCTATCTTTCTGTACTGATTGGGTTGATACACATTGAAAAATTCTTTTTTTTTTCAGTCTTCACCTGGACTGCTTAACATGCATATAAGTATGTCCATCAAAATGACTGATGGCGCAACTCAGGTGCCAAGAGACTTTTCCTGACATGTAATGTAAAAACACTTGAGATGAGATCTCAGTTTAGCAGCACAAATTATTTGTGACTCTGTGCTGTGGGGGTATTTATACAGCGGTATAAATATCTGTTGGAATGAGAATGATCATTCAACCTGCTCTGCCGGTCTCAGAAGTGTCCACCACTTGGCTTACTAAAACTTTGATTTTGCTTTGTAGGAGACGAGTAAAGCTTTAGGCAGTGGTGGGAGATATCAAAACCAAGATATTGAAATGAGTCCTTTATGCTCAGACTCTTAGGATAGATTTTCCATGCTATGGGACAAAATGAGTGATAAAATGCTCAGCAAGGGGCTTTGCCTATAGAATAAGTTGCCCAGAACTGAGTGTCTAGATGGAGGTGTCTAGATGTTAGCTGACTGTTTAAGCATCCAGTATACCACCTGACAGTAAACATCCTGCTTCGGTTGCTGACACAAAAGTGTCTAATGCCATCTGAAATGCCTTAAAGGCATTTAAGAAACAAAGACCTTTCAAATATCTGGCCTCATATCCGCAGATATCTTTGCTAGTCTTGTCTCTGTTGGATCTAAGTGCCTTTGTTTGAGCAAAGAACTTAAATCCTAAATCTCCGGTGATTAACGGCAGTTTAGACAGTTCACATGTGGAGCCTACAAAAAAATGTCGTAATCTGGGACTTGAACTCCAGCAATCTCCTGTAGTCAATCCACAAGCATTGTGAAACATGCTAAAAATGCTACTTTTTTGAAGAATGGGAAAAAGGGTTGGAGTTACTACATGGGTATGAAAAATTGGAAGAGAGCCCATGTACTTGGATTAAAATGCTTCCTGGAACGTGAGATTTACTGGATCTGCTGCTGCCTGCACATGCAGACCACAATCCCTCACTCTTTTGTGCATATACTTCAGCTATGATACACTCCAGACAGGATAATTTCCTTCAAACTGTCAACTTCTCGCTGTCCCTCCCAGTGTCCCACAACAAGATATCTTCTGGATTCCCCACACAATCCCTCCCTCCCTTCCTCCCAGATAATTTTTAATATGTCTTGTTTCTATCCTCCTATATTGCTATTTAAACAGAGGAGTTTTCATTCAGAAATTCCTCTCTGCCTTTCTCCTTACTGACTTTGCTGCCACACATTTGAATTTCCAGATGAACTTCTACAACCTTTGGTCTATCAATCTTAATGTTTTGTGATTTTTTATTTTTTTTTTTTTAATTTACACACTGTGGGAAACTACTCTTACAGTTGTAAGAGTTTGGCATATCTGAAGTTATTCTTGTAGTTTCTTGTAGCGTTTTTATCTGTCGCCTGGTAGCAGATATTACGCCAGATCGAGTCCACTTGTTAAAAGTTCTCCTTTATCTTTCGTACTGGACACAGCAGTGTGCTTTTTTCATCCGTAAATTGTTTATGGAGTCATCACATGTGAAATTAGAGAAAGACACTGAAATGTCTTGTCTAGTCCTTTGGATAACAGAGGCAAAGAAATGTGACAAATTTCTCTTGTATTTGACCAGCTGATGTAGCTACAACATAATTCCTGCAGTCATGATATTTCAAATGAAGGCATAAGTTTCCAAAAGAATCAAAATCCACCACTTGGTGAATTATTTAAGTAACTAAGCAGTCTTACTAACTATTCTCTCATTTGTCATTTTAATTCTATATGAGTTTGTCTGTCAGGAGAAGCTTCTAAGTAAAATAATAACCACACTATACAGTAAGCATTGTTACAGTAGTTTACAGACTTTAGCTTTTAGGTATTTGAGTCAGAGGATGGGTCTCTGGGTGTGAGAACAAAATTCCTGATGAGTGTCTGTAGGGGTAATGTGTGATATTTGGAGAATTCCAAGATTCAGTGTCTCAATTTGGCAAACTGTTGAGTTTTATTTCTATTCAGTATATACATATATATTTTTTAATTCTCAAAGAAGAGGTACAGCCAGTCATGTAGATCTTTATTTCTAATATCACTCTTATCTACAGATGCCACATCCAGTGGTAAAACACTTCAGCTTACTTTTATTTGCTGTGAGTAGAAAGAAGATCAGGTGAATTATTTCAGAACTGGAGGTGTGCAACTTTATCGGATAAAGGAGTTGCACTGTGGAAATAACAATCCACATTTAACATATTTTTAGCAATCCAGGTGCCATGTTAAATGCCTTTCTCATGTTGGAAAGAAACTATTGCAAGCGAGATGATGTTCTATCTGAAGTTGGACTTGCTTGTCCTTATGATGGGTTCACTGTAGTGTCAGTGGCAATTTCTGCTGGCACATTGCTGGGCTCTGATCATCAAAATACCATATGCGCTCAAACACTGAAACAAATTGGGTAAAACTGAATCTAATTCGTGTACTTATTCCTGAATTACTTCCACTGGAGTTTTCTGCCCGACAAAATGACAGTAGAGAGACAAACTCCAGTCATTTAGGGCATTGTGGCAGTTGCACATACTCCAATGAGATTGGGAGATGCCAATAGAATAGTTGATGGCTCCTCAGCACCTTTTGTGTCCCACTGTCCCTGTCCTCACACACACACCTTGGTTGGTGCCGACAGTCACATACACCCCTTCCTGGGGCACAGTGACTCCAAGGTGGAAGAAATCTATCTAGATTTGATGGAGTAACTTGGAAATCTCATTCACTAGCTTATTTTCTTTTGAATAATTTCTCAAATGAAATACATATTAGCACAGAAATGCATTAATTTGCCCTGTTATTACAATATTGAAAGATTCTTCTAGCAATACATTTAAGCACTCTAAAAAAAAGGAAGTTAATACATTTTGGAAGTCTAACATAAATATGTATAGTTTCCAATGATATACACACTGCTCAGTAAGAGAATGTAATTAATATTGGATTATTAGAATTTACGATCAATTATTAAACACAAGTCAATTTCCACATCTGAGGCATTTAAGGGCCAACTTTCACTAGAGACTAAGAAATACTAAATGTTTCTGAAAGTTACAGTCTGCACAAACTAATATCTTCAGTGTGAGTCATTCTAACATATTTAGCCCATGAAACATCAGCATGCAAACAGTTCCTGAAAATACATTTATATCAGAAGGAATCAAAGTTTTGTCTGTAAACTCACAATGAACTGTAACACATCTTATAAAAACAGTTCAGTTGACCATTACACGATCTTTCACAGAAGATGGAAAATCTCTTGTAAAACGTATTTATTTTCCCTATCAATTATGGGGATTTCTCTTTTCCTGAATGAACAATTTCTACTCCATGGAGTCAGATTCCCATGTAATTTCTCAAGATACATCTGATCCACTTGAATGAATAAGATAGCAAAACACAAAAAAGACAAAATTTGTTTATTAGACCTCCTTTTGAGTTGCCAATGGCTAGTTACCAACCTTCTCATTGTGTCCTGACACAATGCGGTGTTTATTGGCTTATGTCCTATTTCTGTATCCTTATCAAAACTAAGTACCCTACTCCTGGCGATTTGGATTCAGCTTCGTGTCCCTCATCAACTGGCCATGCCTCATTCTATTGCTCACTGCTGGTTTGGCAGCTGGAGGGAGGTGTTGAAGAAACATCTTGCCTTCAAACTTTGGTAATATACCCTTCTAAAGTCTCTGCAGTTTTCTCTTCTGCCTTTGTAGTCACTGGAGAGAAATGGGAGACGGTTGTCTGGTCATCCTATGTCACCAATCTGTCTGGCGAAGAGACACACCATTCTAGGAAACATTATTTTTAAAAACGTGACCTCTGTCGACTGAAAAGGGAGACCAGGGTGGCTATTTCAGTAAACACCCACACCGTAGATGTTACGTATAGTCAGGCGTATCTCAGTTTGTTCAGTTCACTGCTCTATCTCCTAAATATTTTTTTTTAAATGGTTGCAGTAGTTTTTTTCCAAGTCCTTAATCTGTCTTGTCTGCAGAGGAGAGAGGGAACAGCCTTATTTTATGCTTTGTTGTGAAACAAACAAAATATAAATAAAGCCATGAAACTGTAGCTGGAGTTCATCCGAAATGAAACACTAGTTTAAAATGGAATGTTAAAAAGGCACCATTTAACCCCCCCTCCTTTTTTTAATATGTGTTTCTAAACAAATAATGGCTATAAAACCAAAGAGAATTGCTTTGTTCTAAAAATGTCAAAATAAAGTATTTGGCTTTTAGCAAATGTTTCACATTTCCTTCACTTTTTTAGACAATTAGGGAAATTGCCTGAGTCTCATCCCTCTTCTCCTCCCAAGTACATTTTTCAGTCATTTTACTCTCTGCCAAAATAAAATCTTGCCCATTTCTAACTGTAACACAAATAAGAGAATGTCTGTAGCCCATCAACATAACAGAGACAAAACTCAGTAACAAGGAAAAGTCCAGAAATCTTTCTTAGAATCTTATCAGATCAAAAAAACCCTTTGTCCATTTTGGACTAACGAGTTTGTATCAGATAGGGGTTCAGTCTGTATTGATGTCTTGCTTTCTCCATTGGGCAAATATCTCATCTGTCTGCTGGGAAAGAGGAGTTTGCTCAGCCTGCAAATTGAACATGCTGCTGAATGTGTGTACAAACATTCATTCTTCTCTACACTGCCCAATAAAGTTCCAAATACAGAAAACAGTTGAAGCTAAAGAAGACAAATAAGAGAATCAAAGCCAGCCTGATGGAAATGGCATGAAGATGTAGATTCCTAGGTCTGGGAGAACAAAACTTGACATATGATAACTAAAACTGATTGGGGTAATGAGGATGAGTTGGGTGGTTAATAAGACTGATACTGGTAAATATCTCATGCTATTCTCAATCACAAGTTGCAG
This sequence comes from Pampusana beccarii, assembly GCA_013399365.1. NCBI lineage: Eukaryota > Metazoa > Chordata > Aves > Columbiformes > Columbidae > Pampusana > Pampusana beccarii. The sequence continues at coordinate 1,528,204 of VWYH01001701.1, read as the reverse complement.
AATATAGAGACAAGAGTAAGCAGTCTTAAGAAAATGAGGTTTCAATGCAACATCTTTAGGAACATTGTGGTCCCAAACCACAAAGAAAACACAGTGAAAGCATTCTAAATACTTCTACAGCAGCTTCTATCTGTTTAATAATATGTTTAATTATCCAATATCTATGTAGAGAAATTCTCCCCTTCTGTTCCTAGAGGCTGCGTGAAGGCAAAAATAGTTTGTTGGCTGTAAAAGCTGTGCCATGTAACTTATACCACCAATTACAGTGACTATAATCAATGAATAGGGAAGAGCTCTATGCTAAAAATAATTACAAGCCAAGAGACACGAAGTTCTAGGGAACTGCAACAGTCTCTATTTGGTATTTTTCTTCAGAACACAATATCTTGGAGCAAGTTTTCTGAAGACATTTCTGGATAAAAGGATCAAGAAACTATAAAACATAACAAAACACATACTTTAACTCAAGACTTCGAAGGAAATGAAGGAAATGCAGCACTGTGCATTTAGCAACTCAATATTTTATATACAAAATAGTGTGAGACTAGGTGTACTTGATGTACTTGTCTACAGCTACCTGAAAGGAGGTTGTAGCATGGAGAGTGTTGGTCTCTTCTCCCAAGTAGCAAGCGACGATATGAGGAGAAATGGCCTCAAGTTGTACCAGGGGAGCTTCAGATTGGATATTAGGAAAAAATTCTTCATGGGAAGGGTTGTCAGGCATTGGAACAGGCTGCCCAGGGCAGTGGTGGAGTCACCAAACCTGGAGGGGTTTAAAAGGTGTTTAGACGAGGTTCTTAGGTACGTGGTTTAGTGCTAGAGTTAGGTTATGGTTGCGCTTGATGATCCTGAGGGTCTCTTCCAACCATAATGATTCTATGATTCTATGGAACTACAGTAGTGATATAGATGGAATGGACTGATGTTCTTTCTTCTCTCCTTTCTTCTCCCCACCTCCAGTTTCACGCAGCTGAACCTGGATCTATATGATCTCTCTATAAGCAGTGGATACATGGTCAGGCATCTTATTTTCTGCAGGGTTTCTTATCCTCATGTCTGTCAACAGGTCTTGTTCTCTGAGTGTTCCTTAAGCTGTTTCAATCAGGAAGGGATGATTCAGAAACCACCAGGATTTTGCTCTGTTCATTCTTGCTCCAGTGGATTAGGGAAGACTCACATGCAGAGCTCCACTGGCAGCTTTGAGGAAACAGCAGGGTCATGGTGGTGGCAAACACTGCTGTCAGGGTGGCCGTTCGCAAACTGCAAATCTGTTTACAACCGGAGGAACTGGTTCAGGTCACCCTGCCCCGTGATTTAGATACAAGATTGAATGATCTTAAAGCAGAGTACGCTTGAAACATTTATAGGTCTTAAGCGTCAGAATCAGAGTGTCTAAACAAGACAGACATGCAGCATGTCACAGAAATATAAAAGGAAGAAATGTCAGGGGGAGAAAAAGAGCTCTCATATACCCTTAAATCTGTCACTTCTGTACATGGACCACCGTCCTTTAAAATCAGGGGAGAATCTGGCTACAGGTTTTCAATAATCATAGCAGAATGGCAAAGTATTATTGCTCTGAGATTCATGAATCCCATTCTCAATGTCTAGAGCCCTGTGATTATAAGGTTCAGGAAAAATAAATGTCCTTGTCTAGTAAAATCATGTTTAAATGCACCGTTTAATGTTCTGCTACAGGAATGTGTCTCTTAAAGTCATCATTTCAATTGGTCTTAAGGTTTTTAGAAGATTAGTCATTTGCTTTCCCAAACGCAAGATTATCCATTGGTTACAGGCCACGGGATTCCAAGAATATCTAGAATATTCTAAAAAGTTGCTTGAAAATAAGCCAAACAAAAAAAAAAGCCCACCTATTTACAAGTTGATTGCAATTTCAGTCTCCTTCTTATAAGTAGTTATTGCCTTTTTCTAAGTGCTACACTGCCAGGTGCTTTTTTTGCCATATTCCCCTTGTTTTTTCCTTCATGCAAATAATTACTAATGAATGCAAGGATGCTTTGGTGGTTTTTAACATTTCTTGCCCTAGTGAAGCTCCCCTGTATTTTAAAAAGATCTTTGTGTATAGGCAATGCTCTTGCTGATCACTTAGAAGGAGATGAACTATGTCCTTATCCCTACAGTCCTAGTGGATCAAAACTCTTCCATGGATTGCTGTGTAGTTAGTAAGACGTAAGCAGAAAGTATTTGATTAATAGGAATATGATGAGTGGTATATCTGTTGTTAAACCTGTATGTAGGTGATCTTTTGGTGTAGTTTAAAAGCATAATCCTTATATAATGGACTGTTTCTCTTAGACTTTGCAATCCATGCTGCCTTTGAAGACAAATTATCTTCCAGTCTGAGTTTTAAAAGGAAGGCTGTACTATGCCTAGCTGGATGAATGCTCTAGCTGAAAAGAGCAACTATTCTTTTAATACTACTTATATTGAGAAAAAAATAACTCTTGTCTTTTACTTAGACTAAATACTGGTCAAAATTTATTCAGCGTGCTTGAGTGATTAAAATTTTCCATTTCTTCTCTTCCTCTTTACATCTTGCTGTGGTAAAATTGAGTTCAGGCTAAAGAAGTTCCCCAGGGGCTTAGCCAGGTTATTATAATAGTAAAGGAACTACTGTGGAAACTTTAGGATGCTGAGTGTCCCATTTTGCTGTTTCATCCACAGGATTTGCCCCTCAGCAGCCTGATGCCTTTTGCACGAGAGCAAAGCCACTCCACATGTAACATCAGTGTTACACTTCACCCAATTGCCATCAATACCCCCAAATAGCCAACCTGAGATAAGGTTTACCTTGTTCTTAGGCTGGATAGTCCATTAGGAGGAAGGCAGAAATTTGAATGCTGAAGATGTTTAAGCTATTGGGCACATTTCAGTGATGTGTACTCAACATGTTTGTTAACCACCGCGTGCTCCTGCAATTCCTCCCTGGGATCCTACATGCAAGTTCCTACCCCTTCATAGGAATAAGGGAATAAGAAGCAGAACATATGAAGTAGGTTGTCTGCAGTTGTTGGACTTCACAGCTATGCACAGTTAAACATAGATATAATTAGTATCAGGATTTTGCAGAATACACAGAAAATAAATGTCACATTCTGGGCAATGAATACAAATATAATATCCTCAAGATTTAGTTACAGAGGAATGTGATAAATCTTCGTGGCCCCTCCAGAAGGTGGGAATTTGTATAACATTTATGGTAGAAATAATTTACACATGTAGAGGCATTTTTTGTTGATTTCCTAAGAGCAAAATACCAGAAAGAACTATTGAAAGGGAAATGCCTGTGACCTGTTAAATTAATTCAGAGATGCTGTTCCATGCATACAGAGACATATAAAAGAAACAGCAACAAAAAGCAGGATGAGACATGATAGAAAAAAAGAGCATGGGCAGAATCTGTCATCAACTTATTGCAGATACATTCATTAAACCTCTTTTGAAGAGGCATAATTTAAAGAAATAAGGACAAAATTCACCTGAACAAATACAAATGTCTGCAATATATACAACTATCAGGGGACTGTTACTTGGATCTCCTTATTGTGACCAAAGAGCAAAAGTAGCTTGAAGAGCAGAGTTCATCTGGTAGAAAGGTAGATGTCCAAAGTACATTAGCTGATTTTCACCTTAATGATAGGCCTATAAAAGGACTCAGTGTGACTAGTTCAGCTGTAAATATAATCGTTGAAGATATCTGAAGCCAATTATGCTCAACCCCACCTTTTGCAATTTATCTGAACCCAAATAGCAAAAATGTCTGAGACATACAATAGCACTGAGCTGTACAAATGCTTTCTTTAACCCTTAGGAAACAGATCCCATTTCTTCCAATTTAAATCTTAATCCATTTTAATAATTATCCATAGAAATCAAATCTTCTCTAGCCTATCCCCCTGTCTATATTTCACTATGACTGCTGTCCTTGATCTGCTCTGATTATTTATACTCTAGTTGAATAACTAAACAAGATGAGTAGCTCTACATAGAGACCTCGGTTTGGCTTTAATTCTATTAAACATCACATTTCACGATTATCTGTGCGGAAGCTCTGCAAGATGTGGGAGGAATGAACAAGCAAATTCCTGACTGTTAATCAATAAAGTGCAGCTTCTGAAATAATGATGTGGCTTCTTTTAAAGAGTTTCTTTGAATCCTTCTTTTTACTGAGATTCTTTTGCACCTTTTCTTCATCCAGCCTTCTGTATGGTAGACTGCTGTGGGTTTTCTATTGAGTAGGTAGGATCAAAGTGACCTTGCTTTAAAAGGGGGTGCTTTGAGTATTCTTCTCTATTTACAAATGAAATAACTTCTTTCTCTGCTGGTCTGGTCCGGTTATGGTACCTGTGCAATCTAGAAAACAGTTGTGGAATATAACTCACTTCCGTCCTTGACTATCATGTTCGTGATGAAACATGACCTCAGTCCTTCCTAAATCACCTGACATGGGAGTGGTAGTAGCAACAGCTGAAATGTGCCACTGTGACAGCGGTGAGAGGAGAAATTCAGCGTTTTTCTGGACTGCTTTTTACTCGTTGGAAGTTATTTACCATATTCTGCAGAAAAGAAAAAAAAACCAAAAAACAAAGAAACAAACAAACAACAGCATTTGGGTAGAAGCAGTCCATGGGCCACCTGTTATCCTAATAGGGGAATATTAGCCGTTTTCTTCTAGCTAAAGTAGCACTAAAAAAATCACCATAATAATAAAGCAATAGAATAATGTACATATATAATGTTGTGCAATTAAAGTTATATACACGCACAATTATATTATTTTTATGTAGTCAAAAGTTGTAATCTCTTAGTTCCCCTAATTCCAAAAAACATTTTCTGTAAGAGGAACACCTCTAGCTAACAGGATTCAGCTTTATCTTAACATGCCTCAGCTGCTAAAGAACTAACATACAGTTTGCCCTACAAAGTTTGCATAAGTCATAACTGCTGTTATAGAAATCCAACACAGTAAACAGCTACTCTGTTGAACTTTTGGAAAACTATGGAGTTATAAAGATGAAGTCCATAGAGATATTGTCGTCAGTATTTCAAACAAATTAGCAATGGTTTAACATCCGGAGTGCAGACTGAGTGTAATTAGTACCTAACACAGTACCTGTGAGAAGTGGAAATGCCTGTGACAGAGTGCTGTGAGGAAAGCCCATGGATCGGAATAGTTAAAATTACTCTTCCGTACCAAAATTAGAGCATGTAACACACAGTCACTGGAGTATGCAGAAAACAGCCTGCTAAAATGTTTGGTTTCTGAATAATTCCATCAGAAAATGACAGGTACAGTATGATGGTCTGTGCCAGCAGACCTATTTATTTCTTTATTTAAACATATGTAAGGGGCAAAAAATGTTAGATGGACATATATAGAGAGAGGACATGAACGTGGAAGGTAGAACATAGTCCAGAAGAACAGGCAAGTCCCCGTGCTCCAAACTGTTTGAAAGCTTTTAAGAGGTCTGTGTTTTCACTGTATGGAAAATGTCTTCTTCTTTTGCCCATTCAGGTTTCCTAAATGATCCCCTACGTAACTATTTAAAGTCTATTTAAGTTTCTCAAGCAGTTTCCCTGAGGTCTCCAATCCTCCATAACTACTTGGGGATAGGGACTATTGATATCACTCAACTTTACTCTCTTTTCACACTTTATTTAGAAGAACTGGCTCTCTTTACCCAGTCAGCAGTTCAGAACCATGTTCTAGAGATGATTATCTCTGAGTCTTGACTACAGAAAACACCTACAAAGCCATCCAGTGCTGTTCCCCACCCAAAAGGATAAAATAGGCAGCATTTATTTAAGTCATTCCTATCTGTAAATTGTTGTGTGACTATTTGGTACGTTGTGCAAATTTATTCCCATGATAACAGCAAACACTGTAAACTATATATTATATCTTTGCTATTCATATCTTCAAAATATGAGCTGGCATACACAGTTTAGTAGCTATAGCAACACTGATAAATTTAAAATTAATGGTCCTTATTTGGTTCGTACAAAAAGGTCAAGGACTGAACACTATGGAGCACAAACAAGAGGATTTTGAGGATTAACTACTAACTGACACTAAAATAGGTGCTGGAGTTGGTGGTGTTAACGTACTACATCCTGTTAGCATTCGTCCCTGGACACAAGGAAGCCACTAGAGACTCAAAAGAAAAAATATTTCTCTTGAATATCAACTGGAATGTATTAAATCTGCAATTTCCATGAAATGTCCAATCTCCTCTTATTTTTGTCTTAACCTCTGAATGATTTTACTTCACTTTAAATTGCCCTATGGACCTTAAAACAGTCCCAGAACTGGGCTAGTAGTCTATAATAATGACTTATTTGTCTCTACACACGGACAAATACTGACAGAAAACATGCACGTAGGAACTTGTTGTGACCCAAGCTATGCCTCCACCCTAATTGCTATTATCAATACATGTAGTAGGCTTTTTATCAGAGAATTAAATACCCTAATATTGCCTCATACTGAGCAAACAGTGACTTACAGTCCAGGAACACATACCTGAGTGGTTTCAGTTTGGACATTACACAGCTATTCTGAAGTCACTTGTATCAATGTGTAAACTGGCTTTAAATCAAAAGATCTAAGAAGTGGGTGAGAGGGCCTACAGCTGTAAAACTAGGAAAGACTGCAGGTATTTGTGTTTTTTCTTAGTTATACAGTACATCAGGAACAAGTTGCCATGAGCAGTATCCATCTATGTATAAGGCAATCCTAAGGGTGCTGAGTAGGACAGAAGAATTCTGAATTTCAGGAGAGCTTCAGCTGACATGACAGGACAAAGGGGTAAAGCCCCAAGACACATAAGCTTTGCCAGGATCTGACATAATTATTAACCAAGAAGAACAAAGTGCTGCCAACTGGCAAACAAATGTGGGATGGGAATGCAACCAGTGCTTCACCTGGACTCAGTCCCAGCAGAAATGTTTTACACCAAGCAGAAGCTACAAACCTTTCAGAGCCAGAATGTGTAAGGGTGTTTACACAGAAATGCAGACTAGCATGGTCACTACAAAGAGTTTCTCTATTATTTTCTAGAGAAAATACCTGACAGATGATTGAGTACAGTATGGGCAAGGAGGTCAGCCTCTTCTCCAGACACATTGGGCAAGAATCATAGGATCACAGAATCATTTTGGTCGAAAGATCATGGAGTCCAACTGTTAACCCAACCCTGTCACAAAACCGTGTCCCTAAGAAACTCATCTACGCATCTTTTAAACACCTTGAGGGATGGTGACTCCACCACTGCCCTGGGCAGCCTGTTCCAATGCCTGAGAACCCTTTCCATGAAGAAATTTTTCCTAATATCCAACATAAACCTGCCCTGGCACAACTCGAGGTTATTTCCTCTTGTCTTATCACTTGTTCCTTGGGAGAAGAGACCAACCCCCTCCATGCTCCAACCTCCTTTCAGGTAGTTGTAGAGATCAGAAAATCTCCCCTCAGCTCCTGTTCTCCAGCTGAACCCCCCAGCTCCCAGAGCCGCTCCCATCACACTTGTGCTCCAGCCCCTTCCCCAGCTCCGTTCCCTTCTCTCCACTCACTCCAGCACCTCAAAGCTTTTCTTGTTGTGAAGGGCCCAAAACTGACCCCAGGATTCGAGGTTTGGCCTCCCCAGTGCCCAGCACAGGGATGGTCACTGCCCTGGGCCTGCTGGCCACACTTGTGCGGATACAAAAGAAGCAGCAGGTTATCACGATTGATTTCACAGAACAGCAGAAGGCATGATTAGTGCAAGTGAGGTTTTGGTTTTGTTTGGTTTTTTTGTTGTTGTTGTATTTTTTTTTTAAATTTAGAGTGTGCGGGATGGATGTCCTCTCTATGTTTTACTGCATCTGAATATTCCTTCTGGTGGCTCTATGGGCAGAGCTGGGCAATAACTCCAGCTGTTTCCAACTCCCTTCACAGCATGGGCACTTTGTATTACCACATATGCGATTGAGGAAGAAAAGCAGATTATAAATCTCTGACACATCAGACTCTTTCCTCTGCTCCCAAACACAGACACACTGGATCATGCGATAGGTGTAAAAATCTGACATGCCAGATAGTGTGACAGAAAACATATGCTACTATGAGTTCTCATTTCCCAACCTCAGGAAGTGCTGGAACTTTCCTTTGAATTGCTGTTATCTCATATGCTTGGCTATTTCAAACACTCTGTGTATGTAGCACAATCTTTTCACAGATTATCAAATGAAAAAGACCACAGAAGTCATCCAGGCTAATTTTGTGCATAGCACGCATCATTGGTGTTCCCTCATTTACCTCCTGCTCAATTATGACTTACTAATGAGGGGGAAAAAAACAAATTACTGAAAAAAAGATTTGTATGTCTGAAGTCAATCAAAAAGATTTGATTTGTATGTCTGAAGTCCCTCACATGCCAAAATTTGTTCTGATCAGTACCTAGACCCACTTTGTGCAAAAAAAGCAACGTCATCCAAAAGGATGGTCTTCATATCGTCATTTTAGAACAAATTTCTATCGTGTTGCTGCTTTAAGCTTGATATCATTGTTAGTTATAGCCTTTTCCCCCACCCCCGCCTTACTTATTCTGATAAAATGACAGACCATAAAGGTATTTTTTTGCATGACCAAGAGAGAAGAGGGATTGGTCTTTGCCAACTTTTTCTTTCAAATAAATACACTAAAGAAATGATAATTTATAATTATTTTTATTTTTTCAGCTACTCGTGGAGGTTCATTTTTTACTATGCAACTTTTGAGTATTATTATAAATATTTGATCAATTTTTATTATGTTGGTTATTACACTCATTGTATCTTAATGGCTTGGTAACTCACCTGAGATTACGCTGCTACATTATGGGCTATTGTTAACTAATAATTGATCCTTAACTTACTGAAAACACAATGTGTTCTCTTTTTGACCAATTGAAACTCTTTTTTTTTTCTGATGATACAGATTGCATGTATTCAGTGGAATAAGGAAGGCCTTTGAGCAAGTTTTGTGAACCTGTGAAAGTTTAAGTACAGAAATTATGAGGGATGTTCAAAACCCTCTCTTTTGACTGGATTCACAAAAGCATGCAGGTGTGTTTTATATTTGAAAAAGTAGAAATAATCCTTAAAAATTCCAAAGCTGAACCCCCCAGCTCCCTCAGCCGCTCCCATCACACTTGTGCTCCAGCCCCTTCCCCAGCTCCGTTCCCTTCTCTCAACTCATTCCAGCACCTCAAGGCCTTTCTTGTCATGAGGGGCCCAAAACTGACCCCAGGATTCAAGGTTTGGCCTCCCCAGTGCCCAGCACAGGGGGACGGTCACTCCCCTGCGCCTGCTGGGCACACTATTTCATTAGAATCCAAGAACTTTCTATTGATTTTGGTGGACCTTAAATGTAACCCATTCTCATTATTTTAAATGTGAATGACTTGGGATCCCTGTGCCAGCATGGAAAGGCTGCCTTAAGAATACACAACGAAAATATTAAGCAGTACCTAAGTGAAAAATTGAGCAAAATGTCTTTCCTTTTGTCACTGTTTGAAGAGTTTATTTATTTAAGGTATTTTTAATAAAGATTTATGCTCCATTTAGAAATAGCAGTCCCTAAACTAACACAAGTATGTGTTTTCATCCAAAAAAAAAGTCAATTTCTGTTACTTAGAAATTTGATAGATGTTTGTAGAAAGGATTTCCTAAGTATTGTTTGGAGAGAGATGAATATAACCTAGCAAATAAAAAGCAGAGGAAACCAACCACAGAAGGGCTTGGTAAGAGCTTCATTCATGTTTTGTTTGCAAAGAAATATACCATCCATTTTCTTGTATCTGGTTCAATACATTTGCCGCACACCCAAAGACTTTCAAATTCAGTCTGGGCAGCTTAAGTTCATTCTATGATTTATCTCATACTACAGTAAACATCTATAACATGGCAGGTGAAGCACAACGTAAAAAATTTGTTTCTTAAAAGAAAAAACATTTTGTTCATTGCCTTGATCATAACAGCAAGGTAGGTGGAATAATTCAGAAGCTCATATCTATACTGCATGCTCCTATGGATGGATTCATTTGCTTAAAATAGGCATGTTGTTCCATCTGACATAACCTGGTATATCCCTCTGGATCCCCTTCCTGCTTGCCAGAAGTCTCTGGGTCTTCCGTACATTCTATCTACTACTTGTGAGCCCCGTGTAGATGCTGAATTTATCTATGGGGACTTTCAGGAGCACTTAGATGCCTATTATAAGCAGCTGAATAACACCTTTAAAGTGAATCAAGATGAATTCTGTGACTGATCCAGAATATTTTTGTAGGGTTTTCCTACCTCCTTAAAACTGAAGGCATAAGTTAAAACAGTTTGTACCTCTTCTCTGAGTGGCCTTGTGTGTCCCCAATCTGTTGATGTGCATCAATTTTTCAAGGTTTTATTTTCAGCCATCCCACTTAAATTTCCCCAGTGTAGTCTCTTTAATACAAGTTGGTTATCTTAACAATGCCGACCATAAGTTTATCCCACCCTCGAAGGAATTGGGTTTCTCTATGCTTCCCCATCACTGCTGAGCTAAAAGATCTCACGATAAAAGTCCCAAGATATGGGAGGAGAGGTATTCTTTGCAGCCATGGAGTACGATTCTCAGGCACAAAGAGGCTCTGTGATGACATTCTTTCTAACTAAAGAGGGCTTAACCTTGGTGTGGAAGTAATTAATGTTTTCTCAAGATCCCTTCAAGAACGGTATTGAGCAGTGTCCCTTCAAAGAGATATCAAATCACTTGCAAACCTTCTATTTATTTATTTACTTATTTATTTATTTTGTGAAGAGAGCTCTGTTACATGCTCCCTGGTACTTACGCCATGAAATTCAGCATCAGTGACTCATCATTCAGCTGTTTCTATCAGTGTCAGGAAGCATTAATGCTTGTCAAACTGCTGGAGATAGGAGACACTGATCTTGCACCATGTAATCCTCTCCCACCTCTCACTATGTTCTTGCTGATATGACATCTACAGTAAGTTCTGAGGTTTGGGGTGGGGATTTTGAAGTTTATGCTTGTTGGTATGTTTGCTTGGCAGAATATGTGTCTTCTTTAGAGCTGACACTTATCAGATCATAACTGACGTAATTTTTAGATTAATGCTTAACGGTCTTCTGCTTCCAGTTCATTCTTGATCCTTTAAAACTTAGGTTTCCCAGTTTCCTGGGGTGATGAGATCTTCTATCTGCTTCATTGAGTTATAACAAAATATTTCTGCCTTTCAGAATCTTGCTGGAAGGAAAGAGTCTGATGATTAAACTGTCTGACCATGCAAAAAATGCAAGTGGGAGCCAAGTTTGCAGCACTGATTTATGGCGAAGGCTACTTCAGTCAACCAAACTGTGAATGGAGACTTGCTCATTTAAAGTGGGGCAGTGGGCAGAGGTGGTGGAGTGTGACACCAGCTGCCTCACTGCATTAGAAACTGTCGACTGTCAAAACTGATATGCCTTCTCTTGAACAAACAGTGCTGAGGATGACTTTTGGCCTTTTATTCTGTTGTTATGTCTCTCACGTACATTGCTTAAAGGCCTTACCTATGCCTGTTCATTTTTTTTTTCTTCTTGACAGATAGTCTGATACAGCCCTTAATTCTTAACAGCAAAGGAGAAATATATATTTCTACATCTTTGCTTTCTTCTTTGAATTTATTTTACAGTACTTCAGAGCGCCAGAAGTATTGTTGTAAAAATGGTTTTAATAGTACCTCTGAAATCCCATGAATTGAAGTCAATTGAAGGAGAATATATGTGATATTTTATTGTGATGATAAAGAGTCTCTCCCAGGTTAAGCAATTTTTTTCACTACTATGCTCCTTCTGAAATTTCATTCTTTTCTGACTCTTCTGCAGCTTAACAAGGTGTTTCTATCTGTCATTTAATTCTTCCAAGATCCTCTCCTTCTTTCAATTTTGACAAACAAATGTTAATGAACTTCTGGTGGGATTTGAATAACATTTTGTTCAAATTTAGGATTAGAATATCAAAAGTTTAAATATCAGCTAGAATTCATTGTCCATTTTCCTCCATGTCTACCAGTAACTGAGCAGAAATCTTCTTCTCAATTTACACGGACCACATCACCACATTGACCAGACTTCCGCAGCTGAAAATTGCCAGTCTAATTCTGGGTTGGGTATGTCCCAGCTACAAGGGAGAAGGTTGGTCAAGACAGTGTATTAAGATGCTAATACATGCCTTGTAACATCTTTTTGCCTGTTTCTATTGGTACCTTAGAGACTTTTGGGAAGTATGTGTCAGGAGAAAATCTAATATTACGGTAGCTGAGGCTCTGAAACTTCATGGATGACCATTTTATAGTCACAGTAACCAGTCTGGTTCAGAATAGTGGTTTTCATCTAGGCACAGGTAGCAACACCTCTTGGGATCTGTCCTTATGAAGTTGGTGAAGGGTTTGGAGAGGAAGCTGTATGAGAAATGGCTAAAGTCACTTGGTTTGCTCAGCATGGAGAAGAGGAGAATGAGAGGAGACCTCATAGCAGTCACAGCTTCCTTAGAAGGGGAACAAGAAGTGCAGGCACTGAACTCTTCTCTTTAGTGACCAGTGACAGAACCCGAGGGAATGGCAGGAAGATGTGCCAGGGGAGGTTTAGGTTGGACATGAGGAAAAGGTTCTTCACCCAGAGGTGTTGGACACTGGAACAGGCTCCCCAGGGAGGTGTCACAGCCCCAACCTGACAGTGTTCAAGAAGAGACTGGACAACGTCCTCAGACACACGGTGTGACCTGTGGGGTTGTCCTGTGCAGGGACAGGAGTTGGACTCCATGATCCTTGTGGGTCCCTTCCAGCTGAGGACGTTCTATATGGAAGGTCTACTTACCCTTGCACTGCTGGAGTCAATGTTCATGGTGATCCTTACTTCTGATTTTTCCTAGGTACATTTGTACAACATAGTTCCTCCTCGGGTTGCTTTGTGGCTTGGTTAGGTAACGGTTTGAAACCATTCAGAATGTGCCAAAATCTTTGTGTGTTCTGTTAAAACAAGAATGAGTCTACTATTGATTGCATCTAGTGGGATGGGCACTCAAGTGTAACAACAGGTAAAGCTCTTATCTGAGACTAGAACAAACTGTACCTTCTATTAGTGCAGTTAAAAACACTTGCCACAGTTGGCTCATTCCCTTGAACTGTGGTAGGAAAGCAGTTGAATCAATACATTTGACATATTTTCCATTACCACAGTAAGGTCAAAGTAATTGTCCATCTTCATGCATTCCTATGCTGCCAGACTAATGTAGCAGCAAAATATGTTGAATAGACATGGCAGGTCTTCAGCTCAGTAAAATGATGTTATTGAGAGGGCAACAAGTAGTGCACAAAAATGAGCTAAACAAGAAAAGAGCCAGTATAACACAAACTTTGGATGATGTGCCACAGAAATTCCATTCCCAATTTATATGATTCACGTTTTACTTGAGTGTCTATATAATATTTGAATATTCCTGAGACCCTCACACACTCTGATGCTCGAGAGACCTTAAATACCCAAAAGCTCTTCCTTTTTCATGGTGGAAAGCAGAAAACCAGTAATGGTTATGCTGTGGAACATAGAAAAAGATTCCTATCGATTTACTTGAACTTTTGTTCTCAGTATCTCTCAGTGCAGTTATCTTCTTTCTTTTTTCAGATTTTTTAAATTTCCATTTTAGTACATAGACAATAGGGGGGAAAAAAAGTAAGTAATGGTTTAAGGAAATATTCAGATAACTGCTTTAGAGTAAAGTGTGTGGTTTTTTTATTTTTTTCTTTTCATGATAGAGAACTTCTGTTCTTTTGGTGCTAAGGGCTGTTGTGCCCATGATCAACACTTAGAAGTCTCGTCTCCTTGAGTGATAGGCTCACCATGAGACATGGAGACGCCGTTACTTTTTTCAAGCAAGCTTCCAGTTCTGCTTTTTTACTAATGACCTCCCAGTGATACGCCTTGACAGTTTTGAATCTTGAGAGACTTGGAGAGAAGTATTGCACTAGGGACAGTAAGCTGCAGGTACCTCAGCCTATGACGGCAGGATCAAATCTTCTCTTCAAACTTTGAACATCCACAGATCCACAGCTCTGACTTTTTCCTCGTGTCCTAATACTACCAAACCTGACAAATGCTGAGTGCTCCTTGGTTTAAGAAAAAACTAAAAAGAAAAGAAAAATAAAGAAGGAAGGAAGGAAGGAAGGAAGGGAAAGACTATCTTCAATACTGTATCCCTAAAACTGTCTGTATCACGAGGAATGAACACAAATCACTCCTTTGACAAGGAGAAGAGAGAAGAGAAAGAGCTTCCTCTGAAGAACATCAGAGTAGATGTCTTGGATTGCTTTTTTCATGCACTTACCTTCTTGTCCTAATTTTGAAAAGAAATAGAAGCAAAATCAAGTGGAATCAACATAGTAAATAAATCATGCTTTGCCTTTATATAGCTTTTTCTACACGACAGTTTCACAGAGTCCTTGTGATAGTGCTATTTCAGGCATTTTTGCATCTTATGTAACATAGCAGTTCTACTGCTGACTTTTAGATGGATTGATTTTAACCTTCAAATAATCTACTAACCGTATACACCACAGATCCTCAACTATTTCTTCCACTGAGATTCAGCGTTTAGTTGTGGTTCAGTTCTAAATGTGCACCTCCAGGTGAATAATCAGCTGACAGAAGCATCTTAAGAGCAGAAAAATGTTGGAATTATAGCCTTCCCACCTACATACTATTTTCCTTCCACATCATCAACTATATTTGTGTGAAATACCCTGTGCAACACGAAGAAAGATAAATTAAATTCATAACTTCATGCATCTACAGGTTGCTACTACTTCTTCTTTTTCTTCTTCTTCTTCTTCTTCTTCTTCTTCTTCTTCTTCTTCTTCTTCTTCCTCCTCTTCTTCTTAGGTTGCTACTTCTTCTTCTTAGGGGTTAAATTCATGACATGGGTGTCTGAAATTAGCTGTCCAACTTATATTGTGACCCTGTCACCCTTTTTTGTTGAAAGAGAGAATAAGGCACCTCCAGGGTGTAATTTATATTACCCTAAAAGGGGCAATTCATATTACCCTAAAAGGGGCATCCTTCCACTCTTTGAGTGCAAGACCGACAGAAGATAACTAGTTCTCTCCTTAGGGGTCCTTAGCTCTGATTCAGGTGACAAAATACAGTGAGATAAACCTGACCGTTTTTCACCTCTGATGCTTTGCTAACTGTAATTAATGCCTCAAGAACACACACATTGTTACTTCTACTGCAAACTCTTGTGGTTTCAGAGGTTATCTTTGCTATAGGTAATGTGCTGCGTTTATTGCGTCTACGAAGTGAAACATTATTAAGCCTAATTCTAGGAAAAACAGATTTCCTTCTAAATAAAAATTTTAAGTTTTAGGCATAAAGACATTTCTTAGCCCAAATCTGATCTAAAAGGTGGCATTTTCCTCGTTCTCGACTGTGAAATCTTAATAAAAGTTTTTGTATTAATCTACATATTTTTCTTTTATAATTTCAGTGTTGTGCTTCAAACTTTTTTTCTTTTTTTTAATAAAATAGCTCAAATTATTTCTAAATATAAAGCCGGCCAAAAGTAGTCCAAAAATCTTGTAAGTGCTTGCTTAAGGAGAGATTTGCTTTTACTGCTTCATTTTTTTACATTATGGGTTTTTTTTCACATGCCTCAGGAAAGAACATAGTGTTCATCTGAAACCAGGATAGCCTGTGCCTGATTAAGTCAAGGTGTTTATATAGGAGTTCTTTTTATACTGTAAATTATTGTATACACGTCTTAATTTATTATTATTCTTCCAAGCTGAGATAATCTCTACTTACTGATGATGCACTATAAATCATTCTGTTCTACATCCTAATATGTCAAAAGAAAACATAGTGGATGATAATAAACAAATATCCATTTAACTGCAGGACATTTTTACTGATGTTCTTCATTAAAAAAAAATAATATATTATTATAAAGAAAAACTGTTGTGAAAAATAAAAAAAAGCTCTGTAAGGTCATTTCAAGAGATATTTCAGGACAATTTTTGTACTTGCAAGTCCACAAGTGACCATTGTAACCATATAGCCTAAAAACTGAGACCAAACTGAAGTATTTCATCTTGTAATTCCTGGGCGGGGGAGAATTAGTCTTCTCTGTCGTGCAAAACCCCACAAAAACATTTGTGAGTTGGCATAGAATAATTAGGAAATCAATTATAAGTAGCATGATTGATGGAGGCAAAACAGAAACATCTGTATGACACATTGGAAAAGATTGTTCTGATTGTATTTACTCATGGACAGAAGGGTGCATATTGATGGAAGAAGATTTATTTGTTTGTTTGTTTATTTGTTGTACTAATGCTAAACTAGCAAACTAAATAGGGCTAGGTTTTATAGTTAGGCTTCAAGGTTAGGCTTGAGCATTGCTTATGATGATAAATACTATTGATTTCTATTATTTAAGTACTATTAATTAAATAAATACTATTAAAGAAGATCCTCCTTCCTGGGATGGCTCTATCTGGTACCAACCCACTTATTCCCAGGCTACACCTAGTCATGATCTAAGGAGCAGCACAGTCCTTGACCTGCTCCCAGCAGGGAGGATGGATGATGCGAACACAGTACTTTGGGGGGAAAAACTGAATTCAGGCTAGTTCTGTACAACTACCTGAAAGGGGGCTGGGGCATGGAAGGCATTGGTCTGTTCTCCCAAGTAACAAGTGATAGGATAAGAGGAAATGGCCTCAAGTTGCACCAGGAGAGGTTCAGATTGGGAATTAGGAAAAATTTCTTCCCAGAAAGGGCTGTAGGGCATTGGAACAGGCAGCACAGGGCAATGTTGGAGTCACCATCCCTGAAGGGGTTTCAAAGACCTGTAGGTGCTGTTCTTAGGGACATGGTTTGGTGGTGGACTTGGCAGTGTTGGGTTAACGGTTGGACTTAATGGTCCTAAAGGTTTTTTCTAACCAAAATGATTCTACAATTCTATGACATACAAACCATGATAGGTTACTCATTTTCAAGGCCAGAGAAAGATCTCTGACCTATTTTATTATTTACTTCTGCAGTTATATTCTATGGATCCTTCTCTCGTGTCCAGCTCTGAGTGATTTGGTGTGTTATTGCAAGGTCAGTGTCATGGCATTGCTAATTGAATCTCACAAAGTCTTGCTCATGCTGTTTCTAGCCCTTCCTCTACATGCATTAACTTCAGTACAAGCTGTGGGGTGTTTGGCACTTATAACTTCATAGCCATTCTGGATATTTGTTATGTCCCCAGGCTGTACAAGAGGCATGTATTCAAGAAAACTGCCTATTTCATGATAAATGGAATAAAGACATGGATTTGTATGACATTGAATGGTTTATATGACAGTGGAATGGCTTATTTTCTGCAGGTGTACGAGACCACAAACAGTCACAAAGAAAAGTATAATCTCCCACAGTGTCCACAACCATGGTCTGTTGCTTTTGCCAGAGTAATGAAGAGCATCTCATGTAATCCATAAAATAAATGTGGCAGAATGAAGTGGTTGGCAATAAGAGTGGGAGTGGCTTTGCATTTGTGATTTTGTATTTCTCAGTGAAAGCCAGCTTTTCCTCAAAAGCTCTCCCCAGTAAAATGACTGCCAGAGGCCCTACTTAGAGAGATGTTCCCTCTATGTCATTGTGTCTTTTAAATACCTAAAAATGTGTTCACCGTCCCTCAGAATTTTCCCCCTGAAGCACCAGCTTCTCTGATCACCCTCATAGCTACATCTCTGGCTGAAAAGGGAAGAAAAGTTTGCTCACACACTATAAACTTTTGAAAGACTCTCACCACTGTGGGAGCCATCCGAGAAACAAACATTACGTTCAGCTTCTCTGACCTTCTCACCATGAACTGCATCAGTCTCTCTCATTTCTTTGGTATGCATTACGTGTATGGAGTTAGATTAGAACACAGAAAACTTTTATGAATGCTTCATCAGTTCCTTGCAGCCAGGATTCAAACTACCCCTCTCCACATTCCTTTGTTACGTGTAAAACTCTGTTTGCTTTCCCTCTCTGGGTAGAGAAGATGAAGTGATTCAAAAAAAAGGTAAAAAGTCCTGCAGAGAGGCCAGCTGATAAACATGAAGAAATACATGGATTTGATTGCTCTTCTTGTCTTTTAGTCACAGTTTTAATGAAGAGAAGGTAATCACCTGAGAACAATCATGGTTCATTAGCTCAGCAGTGGGTTTAAGGGTGTTGGCATCACCCATGGTGCATCACAGTTGTACCTTTGAGTTGTAGTTGACTGTTCACTCCCTTTCCTCACCATTTCTCCTTTCCAGCCCTGTTTTACTCCATGCTCTGAGAGGTGTGTGGGCAAAGGGAGGGAGAAAGAGGAGAAACAGTGAGAATGGAGTTGGAAAAAGGCTGTAAGGTAAGGGGGTGCAGGTGGTGTGCTTTAAATTCAAAACAAGAGGTGTAAGAATGAGGCATGAATGAAATAAATTCCACCACAGGGGTGTTTGATCACCCTCTTGCCAAGCCAGGGGGTGAGGAATGATACTACTAATACAAGTAAAGTTCTCTGAAAGTGCTATGAAAAGTAATGAAATTAAAGAGCTTGAAACAGCCATGATGAGGAAGAACAAACATCTACATCTGGGCTTAGTGGAGCTGTAGAGATAGATAGAATTTAAATGTTTTTGAGGTGGGGAAAAGCAATGGGATTTAGCAAGTGTCCTTGTGAAATGGTGGATTAATAGAGGAGAAGTTGATCTTGGCAGAGTCTGTGTGACAAAGATGAGGACAAAAACAAGGGCTTAGACAAGATTATGTTTAACTGTGACAGTCATCCTAAACCGTGAAGGAGTTGAGCTTAGACAAATTTTGAATCCTAATAAACCCATGTGCATACTTCAAGCAGCTTGAAAACTAGTGTAGTTAAAACCATATTGGATTGCAAATTGATGTAAGGTTATTCCAGTTAAACCACAGAATCCAGAGGTGAAACACTAGTGTGTTAACAAAATCAGTCAGAAAAAAAGAAAAGGCATATTTTACATTTAGAAAAGCTTCCCATAGATGGGTATATTTCAAATGCCAAATCAGCCTCATTAAACCGTTACCAGGAGGGTGAAGACTGATTTCTCTGTTGTTCAGGTAAGGAAGCTAAAGCACAGAGAAAGCAAATAATTCTGTAAGAAAACACTGGCAGAAATCAGGAAGGCTAACTGAACTTTTCTCACCACTAGACTTATTTCTTCCTTGGAGTCAAGAGTAAACTGAGATTGTAAAATATTCCTGGTTTTATTTTTAGTTTGTACATTTTGTATGTGTGTAAAATATCTTTTTGCTGTTGTTTTGAGTGAGTTGAAAGAGACAAGAAGAAATTGTTTACGTGTTTAGTGATATATTTTTCAGGACAGTTAAGTATCTGCTTTTTCTCTCTCAAAAGTATTATTTATTCCCCCTTACAATGAGGTTAATGATATGGTAGGATATCAAGTATTATTCTGATGCATTATGTCTCTGTGGGTCTCTTGAGAATGTCAAGATGTTAATAGGGAACAATACATAACTAATAAAAACAGTAAATGGAGAACATTTGCTCTATTTCTTCCCAGCTAGAAAGTTGTGCATAATTATTTTCTTTAAATGGGAACAGAGTTTGAAAACTCTGCCAAAACTCCAAGCTTAAAGGTAAATATTAGTGTCAGAGTACAAATAAGGATAATACTTTTTGGTTTTATAGCACCTTTCATCCAAGTGTTTCAAAACATTTCGTAGATATTGATCAAAGCTTTTTTTATGGCTAAAGCATGTCAGTACCATTTTCCCATCACAATGTAAGAGGTCAAAAGCAGCTAGAATGGAAAGAGTGCTTTCTGCATTTTGTTTCTAACTGCTGAAAAAGAGAAATCAAAATAAAACAGTTTAATCCTTTTTTTTTTTTTTTTTTTTTTTAATATTATGTTCTTGTATGTTTATGTATATATTTAAGGGGGTATTTGGTCAAGGATACCTAAAGAAAGAGTTCCTGGAATTAGAATGAACACTTTTTCTGTGATCCCTTTTAAATAAAATTGTTGGGGTTCCTTCATATTAATTCAAAGTCTATTGTACAGACCCTTGGCTTAGTAGAAGTCTAAATGATGCTGCAATCAGATACGATGAAGCTCATTCATGTTCTTTTCCCACCCTGATTCCAGCTGTTACTCAGCCCCTGTGGCCAAAAGTTTCTGCCCTTTCCACTACTTATGTAAATCATTCCTTAACCAGTTTTATTCAAATTGATGCCATTAGCATTAATGCTTTCCATAAGATGTCTTTTCTAAACTGATTTATTTTGACTTTGGAGGACTGAACATGATTATACAAATAGTTAGATTGATGAACATGTAGGTACAGTACTTTCTAGAATAAACTACAAGCGGAATATAAGTATGTTCACAATCCAGTCAATTAAAACAAAACAGAAATTTAGAAGATGACCTAATGCCCTTTGCATATCCTTGTAATTCTCTATATATTTATATTTTGTTGTATGAGCTCAGAAGCCAAAGGGGTTTTTCAAAGTTTTCAGAAACAGAAGACAGATTTAAGGAGAGCAGTATAGGAGCCAAGAGAGCTTTAAACTGAAAGATTTCTTTCCACTGCAAAACTTAAACCAAAACAAAATGTAGGAAGGCAGAAAGAAATCTTCATTATCCAGGAATATAATACAGATAGTGCCATTACTCCTACAATTGGCAGAAGAATTCCAATAAGGCTTTGAGAGTTAAGGCATTTTCTTGCTGTATTTCAATTGAATTCTAAGAAAACAAGTTATCTTGGGGGAATCGTATGCAAATGAGCCTTGAAAAGTTGTCCTTTTTACTTCCCGCAAGAGCAGTTTCTAGAAAGCTTTAAAAATGACACAGGTGTTGTTTTAAAACCCTAAGATTTAATTATCTGAGATTTGGAAAGTTACTCATGATCCTCAGAGAGAAGGAGAAGCAATATGGTCGTTCCATGTTAATGTATAAAGTGATTTATAAGGGGAGCAGTAATGAATGTTGTCACTTCTAAATGAAATAAGGCACTTGTAAAGAACATTGATCTTTCTTTTTTATTTTTTTTCCCCCAGGACTTAGATGGATGAAGATTACAATATCAGCAAGTTCAACTAAGATAACACTGTGTGTTACAAACTCTTCCTCAAAGGTATTTCTCCGTCTTCTATATAAACTAGCAATTTTTCTTTTTGCTTCGTAATCTACAGGATGTTTCAAAAAGATGGATCCCATTTCAAAACTATAGTGATTTTAATTTGGGTCCATCTTTTTGAAATACCCTGTATTTAAAGTTTGATCCCTACCCTCTCCCAAAGGCAAGTGCACACTCAAGGAAAGCAGAGGAAACTAGGAATTATTAATATGAATATCATCTAGTACAAGGTGGCAATTAAGTTATAATTTGTTTTATTCCTTCCTTTTATAAAGAATACCATGCCCTAGCTTAAAAATAACTAATAGGAGTTTATTACAAGCCCTGCAATCTAAAAGTATTCTGTAGTAATTTCTTTGTTACCTGTGGTTAACCAGTTGGTAGACTAATGTGACAAAAACCTACCCAGGAACTTTGGCAGTGCTTCTCTCAGTGTAACCCACTATTTGTTGTTAATGTTTCAAAGTAGTTTGAATAATGAAATCAACAGTAATTCTAGTAAATGTGGTATTCTTGAAAAAAAAAAAAATGTAAAATGAATTCTGGATGTAGTAACAATAAGCATTGGACAAATGCTCTTCTGAGACAGTGAAATGAAATTAATTTAGAAAATTAAACAGATTAGTATGCAAAATATATCTACTACTTTGTCTATTAAGGAAGGTCAAACTTAATGACATTTGCATACTAATCTTTACTTTTTCAATTACCCAGGATCAAAATATACTAGATCAATATCCTACTCTTTATCTCTAGATCTCAGAGAGAAAACAAGTTCTTTGGTTGCTGCTAGAATAACAGCAAAAACAGTCTTCACCAGGAAAAGGATTCAGGTGTCTGGAAAGTCTGTGAGGTTAAAAAAGCAAACAATTTGTCTAGTAGGATGCAGTTGAATATAATCAGGTATGTGTAGACACCTAGGCATTTGTTTGACTAAAATAATCACCTCCCCTCCACCTCCCAAGGAAGAGTGTGGTGATACCCAACTGACCATTTGATCTGGGACACTGAGGGGCACCGAAATCACTTCAATGAGCATGTTAACATTAAAAGGGTTTAGAGTATCACACACAAGTTCTTGATCCTGTTCCATGTCCCCATTTGAAGAGCTGAGAATTAGTTCATTTCCTAAGAGTTCTAGAATTTTACCCAAGCACAACATCACCTTTCTGGGGAAGAACCCAGTGTTGTCCAGTGTAAAAGTGAACAAACTGCAGTGATTTTTGCTGTCAAAAGATGCTTGACGAAATTGGTCAGAATTAGAGTACACATAATACGGATTTATTTCTTGCTTTCATAATTAGATGAAGACAGTAAAATTGTCTGGATGCCTCTATGATAAAAACAAATTAGTTCCCCTTCATAGTCTCTTAAGAAGAGGACCTTACCAAGGCTTCCTGCCATTCCCCAGTTCTATCTATTTATTTACCGAGGCTCTGCAAATACAACAATGCAAATCCGACTTGCTGAATAGCAAGAATACAAGCGGTGAATGAAAACGAAGAAGAGCCACCATAGGCACACGTAATAATTCTACTGCATGTGACTATTAATACTTCATCAGGTTAAAGCATTAGAGCTCTACCAGAACACAGTTAAATGTGGTTTGGACTGAAACAAGTGCCGCTGCCGTGACGTGACGGTTCTAGAACTTCAACTTGTAGAGAAGAGTGGAGATCTATGGAAATGACCTAAATCTTCTTGGGGTCCTCTCAAGGGTGATGACAACAAGCTCCTGAATGACAGAAGTGCTCATGAGTTCTTCTCCAAGGAGGGCTGAAAGAGGCCTCAGGCTTGATGAAGACTGAATGGTAGAAAAAGAAGTGATCAAAACAGGGGTTGGATGTTGTAATTAGTCTAGTGCTTCACAGCTGGCTCAAATCCTGACACAGCAGACTGATCACCAGCTCTCCAGGAATATACAAAAGATCAGTGAGTTTTAACCAACTCTACCACTACGTGCTTCTCTCCATCTTTAATCCAAACTTGCCATATCAGATGGGAATGGCCTTTATGGAGACATTAATCTCTCAGCAGATCCATCTTATCTTACCCAGATTTTCAACTCTTTTCCTCAATATTTCCTTTATCTTTTTTTTTCTTTCATATTTGTATGCTCATTTCTCTCACCTCAAAATCCTAAGCATAACGCATTCTCCTCTAGTAGCTCCAACATTTTTTTCCTCTCTCTCCTTTCAACCCCACTGTCCTCTCAGCTCACTCTGTTAAGCTTGTCTTGGCCTATTTCCATGCAAATCTGTTTCTTCTGCATCCCATCTCCCAAGTTTTCCCTCTTTTCAGGGATTCACATGCAACAAACACTGAAAAAGCTTCACAAATTCCCATCAACATATCTAGCAGCACCCTGACCTAATAATAAGAAATAACTGTTGTGATTTCCAAAGGCACAAAATAAACTTTCTACTCAGGAGCTTTAGTTAGAAGCTTGATATGCTCACTTTGTCTGCAAAATGTCTTAATTTATGACCATAGGTTTTACCACCCATGATTAAACAGGTAAATCACACAGAAAGATTTCCTTATGACTTCACATACCCTGCACCACCTTTTTTTTCTTTTTTTTTTTCCAAAATAATCAAAGTTTTTGTTTGTTTTCTTGCTTTTTCACTTGATTTGTTCATTTGTCTTTAAAGAAAGGAACAAATCAAATAATACTCCTTGAACTAAGAAGGTACTATCAGTTCCAGGCAGCCTCCTGAGTATTCATGTTTTCCAGATATGAAAATAATTTCTCATATCGTTAATAATAAAAAAAAGGAAATCAGAGGTCAAGAGCCAAGCATCTATTGATGTTTTAACATTGTTTCTCTCTGTTTGCAGAGAGAGACCACAATTATAACGACTGGTTTTAAATACAATTTGATTATAGTGTTAGCAGATTGATGACTCCTGACACTCAAAGTCCTTGAACAAGCCCTCAAAAAAATGAATTCTGTGAGAAGACCCTCTTATCTTAAAGTAAAGAAAAATTTTACTGATGACTTCACAAGTCCAGAATTTCAGCATACATTATAAGTGCTCTTCAAACAGACTTAGTGATGCACTTCAAACCTTGGCTTATACAGAAAGAAAGAACAGTCTGTCTCTTATCTCTGTTTTCTCCATGACTCCAGAGTTTCTTATGGTGATGTGCTTGCCTTGTCACTTGTCTTCCCTCAAAATCTTCAGAGTCCAGTCCCAGAAACTCCAGCCAAGGTTTTCTTCTTCACTACCTTGCACCATTTCCTTCAATTCATTCTTATAAGACGGCTGGTTCTGTAGTGCTGTTGACACTTTGTGTGGGAGTCTCATCCAGTCATCACCTGGAGACATATGGTTTTAACTCCTTTGTTCACTTCTGAACTTATTGTTTTATCTCAAATAATTGCTTGAGTGTTTTTGCTTGGACTTCTGATCTATGGGGCTGGCCTTCAGTTCTCTGAAACTATAATATCTAGATTTACCTGTAGTGGGGGTTTCACTGTGAAGGGGAGAGAAAGCGTAACTTGTTTCCTACAAGTCTTAATTCCTTAATATCTCAGTTGGGAGAGAGAAAAATAAAAGCTACCATAGTCATGGGGTTAAATTAACACGGGCTCTTGCGTTTCGTGGGTCTTTCCTCGGTGTGTCATTGAAGAGGTCCCCATCGACCTCATGGGATCTTTTTACAAAATTCACCAAACTAAATCTTGGCTACAGAAATATATTATTCATAACATTAGATCAGATTTGAATTACTTCCTAGAACTTAATTCCTTATCAGCTCCCAGGAAAGCACAATTGTTCAGAGGAACATTCTTTTTTTGATTATAAAATGCCAGGACTTTCTTTTCAAAAATCCAGCACCTCTAGTATAGCCCCAAAGGCATTTCCTGAGACTGTTCAGTGCTCTGAATTTCCAGGAAAGTCAGTGAACAGGAAAGTTGTGTATAAGTTGCTAATAAACCTTGAGTTCTGCACGTCTGTGCCTTGTAAATAAAATCAAAGACAAATAAGTAACTTCTTGTCACGACTTAATATAGAACACTGTCACACTGCAGTAAATCATTCATATGTGCAGTGATTAGAAGTGTGTTTTAAAATCATTTCAGACACCTACAGTAAGCAATAAGGCTTTTCAGTGGTTTTTATGTCAGCATACATCCTGCAGCCTTCCCATTCAATTCCCCTTTCAGGATTGTTTGTAGGGGACCTATAGGAAATTACATGGATCGGTTGACACTATTCTTTTGCCTTGCTGCTCATGGATTTGAGATACAGGCTCATCTACACTGCATATGAGCTTCTGGGCTCCCTGCCTGGACAAACCAGCAAGTTCCCTTCAGGAAAACATCCAGAAGCCATTGGCAAGATAAACCTAACCAGACAATTGGCTCCAAATAGTTATGGACGTGAACTATGGCTAATTTTGCAGTCCCTCAAAACTACCCCAGCAATATTTGTACCTTCAAAGACTTCTTCTCCCACCCACAAACATGCCTGCCGTGGATCAAGGAATTAAATATGCCCTCGTTGCCATGCTATAAAAACAGAGCTCTGGTGAATTGCAACATTATGGTCTGACATGAAAGAAACACCAGCAAAAAACCCCAGTAATTCCATTCCGCTTCAGTGCCTCTCCAAACCATCTCTATCCACGCCTCTCCCCACCTTCATCTCTCCCTAAACGTCTGATAGCACCTTGCACACTCCCAAGATGCTCTTTCTCTTAATCCTATGACAAGCCCAACACCAACCCCACCAGTAGCCCCTTCTCAGTCTGTGGGGTGCTCCAGGGAGCCTCTTGGCTGGCTCATGGTGATGGGTGTCACTCTGCACCATGGGCTGACCTTCATCCAGACGCTTTGGTAGAGCCAGGACAGGGAGTCCCTTGGTTCTGGATGGGTGATGGATGCTCCTCTGGCCACTGTTTGCCCCTGTGCTCCTCTGTGATCACGGGGCCTTTCATCACACAACCTAACAGAACGAGATATGGTAGGAACACCGGATTGAAGGGTCCGTATCAGCAGCTTGTCAGTCACAAAGAAGCAAGTAGAAAACATTTAACCAAGGATGCCGTTTCTTCTGCATACATATAAGTCTGGAATCAACAAATTCCTCACTCTGCTACCACAGACTTCAAAACTTTTGTGCAGAAAACCAAAACTGTCAAGAACAATTCATATGAGACTGATTCATTGCTTTGTGGCAGCTACATTAATAAAGCAAGTGAGATATATTTACCCTGGAAGATGTAATCATGACAATAAGAAAACTGTGTTTTGCAGAGATATTTTCTCTTTGTTCTGCATTAACTGTTGAAAAACTGCAGGCAGAACTGCTTTTTTGCATTTTGTTTGTTTGTTTGGGGGGGGGTGTTTTAGTCCGGTTTTGTTGTTTGGGGTTTTGTTGTTGTTGTTTGGTTTTGTTTTGATTTAGTTTTGTTGTTCTTTGGTTGGTTGGTTTTGGTTTCATTTTTGCTCTTTNAAAAAAAAAAAAAGCTTTTCAGAGGGTTAAAAAAGCATAAATCTCCCTATTTGGAACGTTATACTTTGTGAGTGCTTATACCTCCCTCCAACACTTCCTGACTCTGCCTTGCCATCTGTGACAATCTGAATACATGAGNGGTTGGTTGGTTTTGGTTTCATTTTTGCTCTTTATTTTTTTATTGCTGCACTCTGGAATGGGAACTATTTAAAAATTTCTATTAAATGAGCAAAACTAGGAAGGGAAAGGGAAAGTGAAAGGGAAAGGAAANAGCTGTGCTACAGCCCAGGGTCATCATAGTCCACCTGATTCTCTTCTCACCAAGACTGAAGGGAGACAGACTTGTTATCCTGAAAAAGGGAAATAAAATAGGCAACTGAACAAGAGCAGATAAGAACGGGAGTCAAAAATAGACATATTTTTTTAAAAAAATTTCAAACAGAAGTTTCTACACTTTGTTCAGCTCCACAAAAAGTCCCTTCTTTTTTAGGAACTAAAAGAAAACAAGTATCTTAGAGAAACGAAGATAAGACTGTGAGGTAACTGCACACATTTTTCAGGTTAAGATGTCTTCAACCTGTCTTCTATCCCAGCTGCTTTTTAGTGGTTGTTAGGGATGTGGAAATGTCTTTGTGGCTGCTAAAAATAAAGACGACTCTGGCAGTAATGGAATGAAACGCCATGTAATCTGTTTTTGTCTGTGTTTTAAAGTGTTCTGTATTTAGCACTCTTAAGTCATAGTTGAGATCTTACATAAGAAGTAGGTAGAAACAGAATCCCCTTTTCTTTGGAATTTCTATGAGATAAATGTTTTTTTGAAGAAGAACATTTTCAATTTTAAATACAACAAAAACTCTGTAACATTTTCGTCCAGAATTATCGCAATGTTCAAAATATTATTTATATTGATATGACATAAAATAATATACACTGTATATAAAACGGATACAATATATAAGTTTATATTTAGAAAAAGAACCAAGAGGTAACAGTTAAAATGAAACATAAATATTTTGACATTGTAGAAAGAGTTGATTCAAAATTATTGGCTTTGCCATTTTCTCCTTGCATTTCACTTTTTGTCAAGTCTGTGTAGTTCCATGAAATGTTTGGATTTGATTCAAATTTTCTCTTTTGATTAGAAGTGTTTTACTGGATACTTTCCAGGGATGTCAGCATCCTTATTCGACGGAAAAAAAAAAGAAAAAGTGAGGATTGTCCATTAGTTGAGTATTTCTTTATTCAGGACTGTATCTGCAGAAAGTTCGACCTGGTCCCTGCTCAGGTATCCCAGGGTCCTTTACACCCTTCTCACCGTCTCCTTTCTCTTTGCTCACATAGCATAGTGCCCTGTTGATGGTCTGTACAGCAGAGCACGATTTTTCAGACTAAGTCAGAAGATCTCAGATTCAGAGCTTTTGTTATACTTACCCGAATCCCTATGAAGCCCAGTTTTCTGAGACATTGATCCCAAATTTTTAATAACAGCTAAAACGGCTGAAAAATAGAAATTGTTTCGCCCCTGAAAATGGATGACCTTGTATTTGCGGGGGGTGTCTCATTTCTCTGTCTATACAGGAAGGTGATTTAAAATGGCCAAGGCATGTAATTTTCAGATGACTGAAGTAAGGAAAAATATATTTAATCCCTACAGTACAGTTTCTAAATATTTCCTCTGCTGCAAGGATGCTAATTTCAATATTGCAATATGGGTTGTGAGTTTTTTTGAGGGAAGGATTTATTTTGTTTTTGAGTTTTTTTAAGTCTTTGTTAAGGGGAGATGAAGTTTTTCTTCACTTATGAAGATTCATTTTTTTCCTGGAATGTAAAACCTCATTAACTAATATTTCTATGAAAAATAGTGTGGTGGTGTTGACAGACAGCCAAGGGGAAAGGAGAGAAGAGTGCTTTATTTCTTAAATTTCCAGTTTTATGTTGGATTGTTAAAGTTATCAGTATGATTTATTTTGGTGTTTCCTGTGCTGAAAGAGTATATTTTGTGCTGTTGAGAGCTAAGGAAAGAAAGTACATGGTTTTCGTCCTGTACCAAACGGTGAAATCCAGTTTTAGCAGATGAGAAACAATACCTTGATTTGATCTGAAGAACATAAGAGACCCAGAAGACTGTTTCTCCTAGTGCAGCCCAAGATGCTGTTGGCCTTTTCTTGCCATGAGGGCACATTTCAGGCTCATGGTCTACTCATCATCCACCAGGCCTATGAGAGACTTTTCTGTCAAGCTGCTTTCCATCTTGTTTGCCCCTGGACCATCCTTTTGGATGGCGTTATTTCTTTTCGGGGATTAAAAGAAAATATAGAAAGCTCACTTAGAATTTATTATATATTATACATTCAGGACAAGGTGTTGACAGAGCTTGAACTGTTTCCAAAAAGCCATGTTTGGTTTTTTTGTTTGTTTGTTTGGTTTTAGCCCTCAGGAAATGGCATGTTTCACTTTGCAGGCAAAATTTTGTTGCGGAGAAGTGACATCCATCGTTTTGTGTCCTCTATAACTCAGTCTGAACCATGTAGAGTGTCTCCGTAACACCTATGTTCCTTAAAATATATGGCTCATCTTTACGCAGGCAAATGACATCAAATGGTAAAATATCTGAAATGTGCTTCCCTCTACTCTCTTGTGGACATACCAGGGATTTAATTTATCAAGAGCTATAAATTAGCCAGTAGAAACACCACATTGGGTGTGGGGAGTTGGGTGAAATCTACTCAAAAATAACACAAAGTCAAAAAAAATCTCTAAACAAAAAATGCAAACCAATAAGGTTCTCTCAACTTCGGAGAAACAGGATGTTGCAAATATAGGCTTGCCTGAGGCAGAAACATGAACATATCCCACTCTTTTTAGAATTTAACCAATTCCTCTGAACAAAATCCATTGAATGAAAGGGTTATACGAGGCTGTGTTTATGCAGGTTACACGACCCAGCCCTGCTACAAACGTTCCTTACTTTTAAGACTGAACTCCTGAAATCAAGTTTGTTGATGACAGCAAATTGAGGGTGTCCAGTCCCGACGCTTAAGGGCAAGGCTTTCCTTCGAAGGGATATGGACAAGCTAGAGGAACTGATTGACAGGAACCTCCTGAAATTCAAGAGGACAAAATGCATTTAAAAATGCATACATTAAATCAGGAAAAGTTCCAAAGGGGGATAGGAAGGAACTTTTCCCCTAGGAGGGCAGTCAAGAAGGGGAACAGGTTACCCAGAAAGGTTTTGCAGTCTCCAACCTTGAAGGTTTTTGGGACTGGACTGGATGAAACCCTAAGCAACCTGATCTGACCCTGTAGTCAGTACTACCTTGAGCAAGAGGTTGGACTAGAGACTTGTAGAGGTCATTTCCCATGAATTATTCTATGATTCTAAATGCTGACATTCATACGGTTCTAAATGGTGGAATTAGAATACTTTAAGTGTGTATAAACCAAAAGTCATCTGTAAGAAAAACTATAACAGCAATGTGGTTTATACATCCGTAACTGCACTCACGTATATATACACACAAACATACACAACTATAGTACATGTTAAATTTATACACATACATATAGATATGTATATATACAGACACAGACATACTTATATGTGAATATGCTGACCTAATTTTCCTTGGCAAACTACATCTGTTTCTCCAAAGCTTGACTTCCCCCTTCCAACAACTGTTTCTCATGTGCCTCATGTTTTTGTAGGTATTCATCTGAGGGTGCTGTATCTATAAAGATGAGTGCTATATAATGACTTTTATTCAAATAAGGTGCTTTTGAACAATTGTGACATCTGAGAAGGAAGGTAACCCCTTTGGAAAAGGTTAGGACCTCACTGCTGTCTCCAGGCAAAATTTAAAAATAGAAAATACTGATCGCACACATACCCTGATGGGCATCCTTTTATCCCACAAAATCTGTTTTTTTGCAATCCATACATCTTTCTATGTGTCATCTGCCATTGACCTGGTATTCTGCAAAACCTGACTGTCCACAAGACCCCAGAATTCAGAGTCTCTGACATGTTCCAGTGCAGCAGGGAGTTAATCATCCTCCTATTCAGGGGGAGAAAAGATCCAGGTCTTCATGATAATTTTTGCATCTGTTCCTCTCACTTTTGTGTATTCCAGCAGGAAACAAGCACTTACACACCTTTCAGGGACTGGAACTAAGCGGGCTGCTAGAAATCAGAGACGATATGCATGAAGCTAAAGAAACAATCACTGGTCCTCCCCACAGCAACTAGATTATCCCTTTTCCATTTCTCAGAATTCGCCAAGTTTGAAGACTGTCTTGATCCAGTCCATTTTACATAACATCAGATTCACTTTTGATTCGTTTGCTTCAAGCTCTTTTAATCTTTGGCAAAAACTGTTCCAGTCTGCGAATGAGATAGATCATCACTAAGTGGAAATCTAAGAAGGAACATGAAGTGTTGCCTTCGTTATTTAATGCAACATCTAGAAAGGAACTTATAAGAAATTACAAGCCTCCTCAGTGCATTAAGCAGAAGCAAGTATTCTGTTTCTACGGTAGTTTTTTGATCAGAACGTTTCATTCCATATGA
This sequence comes from Pampusana beccarii, assembly GCA_013399365.1. NCBI lineage: Eukaryota > Metazoa > Chordata > Aves > Columbiformes > Columbidae > Pampusana > Pampusana beccarii. Next base: position 1,496,946 of record VWYH01001701.1, on the reverse strand, counting down.
GTGTGTGTGTGTTTAAACCATTTTGCTTTTCAAAACACAGAGACACACCTCTTTATTTTATTCTTCATGCTTGAATGAGTTTCACCTTCCGCATGAACTTTCATACCATCTCTCACTCGATTCAAAGAAAAGCAGAGCACTGATCCTAACAACACGCAATGCACCAACGTTGCAGAAGTTAGAAGGTGTTGCACAAGATCGGGATGGAGACTGCATGATAATGGTTCTCTTTGTTTTCAGGGGTTTTCTTTGTAGGGTCTGAGCCAGCATTTGACGCCTTTGGAAAACTGAGTTAGTCCTTGAGTGACCCCGCAAAAACTGAAGGAACTCTCTGTGGAAGAGGTTCTGCTCCAAGAGAGTAGAGGCAAAGTTATTTTGACCTCTGAAACTGTTCAAGAGCGTATCCTACCAGTTAACATTTGAGTAGAGAGATGGTTTAAGAAGCTCATGACAGATGGAGGGACAGATCATCTGCCACTGTTTGGGACTAGTTCACTCCTTTGTCATTTTCTGTGTATTCCTGTTGAATGGCCTTTAGCTGCTACCATGAAATGCTATATCTGATGAGTGTTCACCCATGTGCGGAGGTGATGCCATTCCCCTGGTTGATGTTTGAGTGTGCGTACTTCTCTGTGCTGCAGATAAAGGAAATAGTTTTCCTATTTCAGCCTAGCTTGAACCTTTATCTAGCAGGTCACTTTATTATTACTGCATTGGAGCTTGACTGTGTTTTGAGTGTGGTATTGGACCAAATGATCTTCAGAGGTCACTTTAAACCTAAATCAGTCTATGTTTATATCTTGAAGCCCTGTCAAGAATACAAAAGATGTAAATCAGGATAATAATTTGTACAAGGCATTTCTAGGACGGTGCTGTGTGGGTGCTAAGTTGCTAATATTTAGACTAAAGTGAGTAATGTGTCTATTCCCCAACATATAGATATCACTGCACTTAACTAGACAGAGTTAATTGGAGGAGGAGGGGAAGGGGAAAAGAGGAGAGTGATACAATATCTATGTGCAAGTTTTCTTGCCTTTCCTAGTAAAGTGAGAGGTTGGGTAGTCTCTGGAGATATTAAAAACCCACCTGGATGTGATTCTGCGTGTCTTCTTTAGGTGAACCTTCTTTAGCAGGGGAGTTGGACTAGCTGAACTCCAGAGGTCGCCTCCAACCCTGACCCATGTTTCTGTTATTGTCTGAAAGCACCCCTCAGATAAGTTCATTTCTGTGAGATTGGGGCCTAAATCTAATTCTTGCTTGTTGACCACAGGTATGCTTCAATATGGTTTTGATCACCACAAGACAACATGGATGGTTCAGACTCATTTGCCGTTTTGCACTTACAGCCTGTAACTCCAGTAAGCCTTTTTGGTATTAAAACAAGCCTGATTTCTTCTCACATAGGATCCAAGCTAAAAAAGGTCTGTATGATTATATCAGGCCTACCTGGCACCGCTGAAATCAAAATAGAAGTTAATACCAAAACAGACTCTACTTTTTAAGGCCTCATTAGCAATCACCAGCCAAATGTTCCCCTCAATGTATTCTTGAAAATATCAGAGTACGTTTGATATTCATGTGTACTCTCCTTGGGAATCTGAAATGAACCACCTGGCATCAATGTCTGTGTGTCAGTATCTGTGCATGTGCTGACAAAGGTGCACAAAAGAAAGAGAGAGGTTTTCTTTCTGCAGGAGCTGAAGCAAACAAATGTGGAAGAGAAGACACCCTGTTGCTTTCCCTTGCAACTTATTTTGATCCAAGCTGCCCTTTTTCATGTATTAAGCATCTTTTCCTGATCCCTGTCAGAGGAGGATTTTGCTTTAGGCAGATTCCCAGTTCTTATGTGCCGAAGAGATTATCTTGATCTACTTTGCCAGATTTCTTGTCAGTTCCCGACCCCCTTAAGATCTGCAAATCTAAAGTAACTCCGATTTCTGTGCAGTTGTGCTGCACCTAAAGTGGCAAACTGTGTACAAAACTGGAAAATTTTGTACTGTTCGGGTCTCAGGTAGGAATCGAAATTGTGCTACCATGAATTCAATCTTCTCTATACATCAATTCCTATTCCTATCAATGCCTACTATGAAAAGTAGCTGATACAGTGACAGAAGTGTGAAATAAAAAAGGAAAACCTCAAAGAATGGTATTTTTCTCTTCTATGACCAAGATTCTTGCATCCCTTGATTTTCCGCTGGTCTTTGTATGTATTTTATGTTCTGATGGGAAGGGAAAGGGACTGGAGGCAAGGGTGGTGAGCATCAGGACCCAAATTGGATGAAAGGATGCAGGTGGGGAATGTATGCAAACTCAAGGGATAGGAACCATTTTTGAGTCCCTCAGCTTTAGGCACTGCTTCTGCAAAGAAAGATGAATTGTCTAATCTGGGTCTGCCTCTCTTTACTCACATGCAAAATGGGGAATGCAGTGTTAACTTCTCAGGAGACCAAGAGGCCCTGATTCAAATTGGGAAAGAAATCCATAATAGAGTTTAAAAAGGTGCTGAACACTCAAATGTTATTTATGACCATAAAAAGGATACTTCCCACATTCTCTGTTTTCTCTCTTTACATTTCATATGGTAAGCTCACCTGAATAATGCCCTTTATTTGGAGCATGGCCATAAAAATGAGTGAGCAAGTGTTGTGGGTGAAGACTTTCCAAATAAAACTGAATGTCCTTGGTCCGATACAATGCAACAGAGGACGATGCATTTTAAGTTTTAAATAAGGTATTTATGTTTGATGAGGAGAAGGTAAGAAAAAGCAAAACAACTTACGTGTGCATATGTCTGCTCTTATAACAGGCTGCAGCAGCCTCAAAGTAAAATGGCACTCCGGAGTTCGTAGTAACTTCAGATGTTTAATACACAGAAAACAAATGTTTAACAACTTCAAACTCCATGGATCAAAGAAATAACGAATATTGTTTTACAGTGATATTTTTAGTCTGAACTAAAATAGCTGGAAGTCAATGCTGGCAGCAGAACATTTTCTTGCACAAGTGATTGATATAGCAGGGACCATTACTGTCTTTAATTAAAACAGACACTCCCACATAACACCCTCATCTCACATCACAACTCATCCTGTAATTTGTATATATTTACTCTTTATAAATAGCCAGATGTTTTTATAGTTCATTCTTGGCCTGATAATCAGTAGGTTTGACCTTGACTCTGAAAGAAGCAGGATTTGGTGCTAACAAGTTTAATAATTTTCCATTTCAGTTCTTTCCATACAAAAGTTTATTTAGTTTTTCTTTTCTATTTTTCTTCAGCCATCCATATAGGGTCTTGTTTTGTTTTTTTCTATTTTATTTTCTTTCTATAGTGCTCTCCATTTTTTTCAAACATCTTCTTTCATTTAATATATGCTCTTTGTCAGTGTTTGCTTCACAGCTGCATATTCTACATTTATCTGAATTAGATCCCATCCCTACATATAGCACTGATATTTTATCTAAATTGTTCCTGTTTTTCTTCATCTGGCTACTCCTAATTTCTCAAGCTTTCATCTATTAGCTTGAAATACGCAATTTTCAATACTGTTGTCATTGTTATTTATATAAATATCAAAAACCTGCAGACAGAGAACAGATCTTTCCACAAATCCACGACCCAGATTTGCTTTGTTTTCAGATAGAGTACATTTACTGTGTTAACCCTTAATTTATAGCGGGAAAGATGAGAATGAAAATGTAACAAGATGAAAATGTAACCAGAAGTGGTACTGGAAGAACTTATGAAATTTGAACCTCTTTTCCCTTGTGTTTAGAAGAGCCTTCTGCCCAGAACCAAACAGAAAATGCGTTTGTCAGACAAACAAAACAAAGGACTTCTAATTAAAAAATGAGGACTATCTGTATTTTTTAAAATCATTCCTTCACAGCCAACAAATTAGGAAGGCTGAGATCCATCACCTCAAGATCCCGTCCTCCACTAAAGCTTATTATTTTCCCTATTTTTTTCTTCCCTTAGTGTATCTTGGCTGCCACAATTTTCCCTGGATTGAGGCCTCTCCAGGACTAAGGACTTTAATAAGTGAGGGAAGGTGTAGTTTGGCCAGTCAAAATACCGTAGTCAAGCTATTCCGAAGCAGACAACCACTGCTTCACTAGAAATTTCAGGCTGGAATGTACCAAGGCATTGTTTAAACATATATGTCCAAAGGTATCTTCAGGGCTGCATTTAGGACCTTTCTTGCCTTAAAATCAGCTTGTTTGTCTTTAATTAATCTCTGTTTCTATTTATTCACAGCTCAATGCCTATTATAGGTCCCAAAGTTTTCCTTTAAAACTGAATAATAGGTCCTTAAAAATCTCCATAACAGAAATAGGGTGAAAATGTGGCCATTTTCAGTCCTCTTGTTCTGAGATAATTTTGAAGAAATCTCACTGATTTAGAGGCCCTTTGTTCTCTATCATCTTTCTATTTTATATACTGTGAATATTAACTGTATACTCACGTTTCCTAGGAAGTACACATAATGCTCTGATATATGCCGTGGTTTGGTAGCAGCTTACACTTCCATTGCTGCTAAGACACTGCCCGTTGTTCATTTTTTTAAAAAGACATAAGCCAGGCACACTCCATATATACATATTTATGTCTAAAGTCCAGTGGCTTATTCCAAATTAAATAATTCTGGGGTGCTCTGATTTGAAGACACAAAAAGATAAGAATAGGAGACTCCTCAATAGTACAGCTGAAGCTCTGTTTTTCAGAGCTCCCCAATCTCCTGACCAAACTGGACATCTCTGCTTTTGATTGTTCCAGCTTGGCCTGCAATTCATGGACAAAAGTCCAGAAGAGCAAGTAAATATCCCTGATTACTGGAATTTCGTGGCAATGGGTATATTTCACTGTGCTTTTATCTCCAAATTATGAGTTTAGTTTTCATTATCGTGAGAATACCAGATGAAGATTACTGAGCTAGGTTTAGGGATTGGGTCTGGATTGACAGCTGATGTGTGATGAAGATTAACAGTCACTAAAAAAGAACATTTACCATCATTTTGTTATTTTCATTAAATTATTTGGTGAAGTTATGCCAGGGCCATTCTCAATATGAAAGGGTTTTAACGAGGCAAAAGACAGTAAATGCTGCCAAAACTAGAGATCTTCCAACAGAGTTTGTTCATATCTTAGATCCAGGAACAAAAACTGGCATTCTCAGCTTCTGAGAAATTCAGGGATAACACAATTCTAATCTGTCCTGCTTGCCTTCTGGACACCTGGGTAATATCCATAGTAATTCCAAGAGACATGTTTACTTTTTGCAAATACAATACTGGCATGTGCTAAAAGACTTGTCTTTTTTAGGAATTTGATCTGTTTATTTTACACAAAATAATCTTACTAGAAATACGATATTGGGCAAACATTTTCTTGTTGGCCTCTAGAACTGTACATAGAACCTGGAAAACACCCCACTTAAAACAAACCCCCAAAACCAGCAAAATCCCAACACCTAATGTACTGAAATAATAATTTATTATTCTCAACAGACTTGGGTCTGCATAAGCAACAGAGTTTGTAATTAAAAGATCATGGACTAAAGGAGGCAGAGAAAAACGGGGAGAAAGAGGGAAAAGCTTCATGTGCCTCCCACAAGCTGGAAAAATTACCAGGATGTCAGGAAAAAATATATTATCACTTCAAGCGGAGGTGTTAGTGTTCAGCTGATGGGTGAGAAAGAATTTTCTGCCCATGTGGAAGATGTAAAAATAAAGGATTTGTAAACCACAGGCAAATAATAATAGAATCATAGAACAGTTTATATTTGAAAAGACCCTTAAGTTCAACCTTGAATCTACACTGCCAAGTCTACCAGTGTGTATAAATAAAAAGTGTAACATAGTATTTTTGTATTAAATTTTAATTTCTTCTTGTCTCTGTTGCTATCTGGCACCCAGAAGTGGAAAATGATAGTACTGAGCAGGCAATGAACTATAAAAAAGTCTTAAGATGTTTAATTTTATACGTGAAGGTTGTGGCCCCAGAAATTACTATCTAGCAAGCCAATCTGGGCAAAGTTACAATGTAGGTGGGAATTGTGTGTTGAATAATTATGTTTTTAATTTGGGTGTGACATTTTTCTCATCTTGTGCTAGGCAACCTCAGTCTGCATGCCTGGTTGCTCAGATGTCCCTTAGTAGTTAATGAACAAAACCAGTCTTTTCAGAATGGTTTCAGGACAGTTTTAGGCACTGATTTAGGACAAGATTAACTGCTCTTATGCTTCACTATTGACTGATGGTAATGGGAACCAATATGGACCAACTTGCTTTACATAATCCACATTTTTGTATTTTTCTCCTGGAACTGAATTCCCATGATAAAGCAAAATTTAATTTTTGCACTCGTTCAACTTCCTCGATTGATATTTGCCAATTACTAGACAGGATTTTTTGTTCTGAATCTATAACATTCAAGGTGCTGAGATAATCTCCTATCTGTCTCTTACTTGAGCCTAGATTAAGTAGCTTGGGCAAAAGGAATAAAAAGATACATTACATACAGCACACAGCACAGTATGAGTAATATATTTGTGCAGATTTCTAAGTGATATATTTAAGGTTGTTTTCCCATGTAACAGCGCACTTAATACTGTTTGAATTTATGACACCATAAAATGTTAGGTATGTGGTCCAGCTTGGATTTTGGAGGTCTGCAGGACAGAACCCATATTCATGCAGAGATTAAAAAAAAAAAGAATAGTTGTTTCTTTTCCAGTAAATACACCTCAGGGAGATTACTGGTCTCTGAATAACTCTTTTTTTCTCTTTTTTTTTTTCCCCCTAGGCAAAGAATCTCAGCAAGTTCTGGTTGTATCACATTAAGTAATACCATTTCATTTAGCAGTTTTATATTCGTATTCCGCTAATGCATTCACTAAAAGATCTTTTTCTAGTCAACAGATTACCAATATAAACATTAGCTGAATTACCAGTACATTTCATGGCCCATCTCTAATGAATGTAAATAGAGATTTATTGATAAGAATGACAAATGTATTAAAGAAAGCAAAATGAGGAAAATAAATTGTTAATGTCACTGACATTTTGCAAAGAGAAAACTAATCTTTCAAAACTGTGCAATGTCTGAATTGAAACTTTTTTTGAGACTCGAACTTGAGCTGTAATTGCTCTTTTTAAAGTTTGAATGCAGACATACTTCAGTATGATAAAAATAAACTAGTTTGAAACATGGTTCTGAATAAATAAAATGAGTAATAAAGAGCCCAGGAAGACAAGTTTTTTCAGGTATAGCAAGAAACAGGAAAAGCTTTGATTTTGATTTGCTGAACTTCAGAGTATATAAATTTAATGCTAGAGTAAGAGTTGTGGCAAAGATGAGAGCACACATTGACATCTGCAAAAAGGAATAATATATGCTGAAGGAATAATACATGTAGCAGGATGGCTGTGAAGTTTCGTGACAATCTAATAATGAAATGAAAACTGAGAAATGCCAGTGGATAAGCAGAGAAAAGAAAATTGGGATATGGGTGGAAGTCATTTTGTTATATTAGAATCGTGTTATGCTAAGCAGGAAGAAACCCAGTGTAAAAGTCATCACATTATTAAACTATAGACATTGGGCATAAATTTGCTAGTGTTTTGCAAGATGAGAAAATTAATCAAGAATCATTAATATTTATTTTTTTGCTTAGAATCTAGAAACCACTGAGGATGAGAAAATATCCCTCCTTTTTTCTTTTTCTTGGACCTGATGCAGACTCATTTGATCAATTTGCGAATAATTTGAGTCCTCTTTCAAAAAATTCTGGCAAATAGTTAAAGAAAATACCTTCCAAAAGACAATTTGCTTAAAAGACGAAGTGATTTGGCAAAATGTATCCCTTAGTCATCAGTGACTCTGCATGTGGTTGCCTTTGTCATGGAAACAGCTGGTAAGAAATTTCCTTGGGAGAGAAATCACCGACTTCTTAATCAAATATTGAATTAAAATATTTTCAAGAGCTGAAACAGCATGCAACATAGCACTCCTAGTGTGCTGCAGGAAAAAATTCTGCCTGTTACATCTTCCATTATTCCATCTTATTATACACTGGCGATGCAGAAAAATTGACTGTGGTAAATCAAAGGACTCGGAGTCTCGCTATAATGATATTATACATGCTGCTGAGAGACAGCAGATATTAGCTTAGCTGAAGCCCAGCTAACAGGACTACATGGCTTTAGGACCAAAGCTACATCAGTTCAGGCTCCTTCAGAGTAAAACTGATTTCTCCTTACTGTCTTTCTTTTCCCAGGAACTACCAAAATCATAAGACAGCTATCACAATTTACATTTTTTTTTCTTCTTGGATGAAGCATGAAGCATTATTATTGAAGACAGAAAGGTATTCCTTTCTTTTTTTTATTTTTCACTGATACAGTATCACTCAAAAAACCAAACCAAAACAACCAACCAACCAAAAAACCCAACAACCCATTTTCCATGGTACAATTTCAATGAAGGATTTTCAGCTAGTGCCAGTTGCTTGATACCTCTGTTCCATGACTGGGTAAGTAAAATCTTCATAAAGAAGGGATGGGCACGATTGCTAGTAGTTTCATTTAACGCATAGAGGATCTTATTTTCCTACAATATAACTTGTCTTTGTTACATCAACTTTGTTTGCACTGGAAGAGAAATTGTGAATGAGATACCAGATACATGAGTGTTGTCACCTCATGGAATGCCAAATTCACTCCATGGAATGACAAATACACTGACTCAATGCACACAATGTGCACAATGTACGTCACCTTGCAGGCAAAGGCTAAGTCATGTTATGGAGAAGGCAAGTCTTATGTCATTCACATCACAGAAGTAACTCAACTTGTGTTGTCTACTTGAAACATAAGTTTTCTCAAGTACATAAGATGAAAAGTGGAAAGCTCCCCCTTCTGCCTCAGCTGGCTTGGGGGCATCATCTCAGAGTACAAAATATTGGTACAAAAGCTGAAAAACACCTTGTGGTAACTTTTGTCATGATAGTAGCATTAGAGATGTTGACACTTCTGCTCTGTTTTTTTTCACAAGCATTACTCACGATTCTGCAGAAATCATTATCCGGTGAAAAGCAATGCTCTCAAGTATTTCTCTTTTCTCTCCCCTTTTTCAAAAATTGGGTGACGAGGAAAACGAAGCCTGCAGTTCCTCTGAATCAATAGCGGTAAGAATGCATGAAATACGTGCCCTACATTTCTTGCAGATGCCACTTTTCCTAGAAAGTTCAGAAATTTTTCTGGTAATTCACAGATAGAATCTGCATTTCTTCTAATTTGAATCTGGTTTGATGACTCCAGATTATGGGTGGAGCAAACTAAAGAAGAAGAAATCAGAAAAAAAAATATGCAAAGCAAACACATTAAATTCACCTTAGCCATATGCGAACGATGTTTTTGTTAAAAGCAAGAAGGCAAATGCAATAATAAAGTTACCATGAATGATGGATTCTGGACAGACTGCAAGACACATAGTCATCCTCATTTCTGGCCTTCTGTAAGCAGCAGTTGTCTGGAAGTACCCTGTCTTCCTAATTATCAAGCTTCTTTCGTACTCTAATAAAAATAAATGAAGTTACAACCCAGTGAGGTTCCTTAATGAGGTCTGAGAACATTGTACCAACAATACGGAAGCCTAGTGCCCTAATGGTTTGTCAAAGAACCACTTCAGGTGTGAATTTAGAGCTCATTAACTACTCGGCAACAGGGATCAGCTTACTTTTAATTGTATTTGAGTTGGTCTAGGAAATTAACGTTTCCCTCTTGGACCAAGAGGAAAAAAACTTCACATTTAATGTCAAGTAAAGAGCACGTGCATCAACAGTCAACCTGCAGACAACGACACACTGAAAATCCATACCTAAATACAGCATATTGTGCTTTCTGTCCTTTATAACATATAGCTGATCTTGCCTTTCACTTTTTCAACGTGTTGCTCCTAAATTGCTTTTGAGGTGACTGTTACCGTAGTTATGTTATTGATAGGTACAAGTTCTTCTCTGATGCACTTGGAGAAGCTCTTAAGGTTAGAGAACTGACATTTTCCAGGTAGCAAGAAGTCCATTTTAGGTGCTCTGCAGCTGTCACCATTTTTGGATCCTTGGAGAATTTTCAGTTATCCTCCTTTCTCAGCAGTCTTTGGTCAGCCAAGTGTTATAAAGGCTCAATTATATATTAAAATATGTACTAATGCCTAATAAAATACTTCTAAAATTAACCTCAGTAGGAAGAAAAGTTGAGTTATTTTTAAGGATACATTGAGAAACCCAAGAGTTTTTTACTGTTTGAACTAGAAATGAGGTAAACTTCATTAGTTTCAGCTGGAGTTTGCTTTGAATTTTGGTGTCATGCTTAAAACCTGGACATGCAAATGCTTGTGGATATGAAATACTTGCACATAACATGGCTCAAATATTCCTCTAACGTGTCCTGGCTGAAACAAAGAAATATTGACTCTGATAGTCTCAGGAGGTGTTGGTATTGTGGATTAGCCAGTTGGGAATCTGAACTGGCAAATTCAGACATAATACATCTTAACATTTCTTCCCTTTACATCAAATAAATGATAAATGTAAGCCCAGAGAGACTGAGATCCTCTTAGTATTTCATTGCCATCGTCAAATACTAAGACTAAAATTTCTTTAATTAGTGCTTTTATATATCCTTTGTCTTTGTTAAACTTTTGATGGTTTTTAGTTGTATTCTATACTTCTGTTTTCCTGTTAGAACCTTAGGGCAAAACAATATAAGAAAATCATTAAAAAAGAAACAAAAAACCCAATAATACAGTTGATCTTTCCTTGGATGTCATACAGTACATGATTGGGAGAGAAAAACTGGGATGTAAGTAAGGGCTTTCCTTCCACTATATTGTAGAAAATTATTTATCATTGATCTCTCAGGGGGGTAGAAAGATGCCTGGACAGAATCAGAAGCAGCAAACATCCATCATGTTAGATCTGTTTTCCAATAACTGAGAAAAAATATATCAGAATCCTATGAAGACTTTTGTTAAAAGATTACTTGCACAATTGAGAATTTAAGGGGATAACTCCATGAGTTTACCAGTCTAGGACTACTGAAGTTGTTCTAAACATTGAATCATAAACCTTTAGTCATGCCTCTGCGTTCATTCTTGTTACTTGCTTCATCTCTGGGTATTTCACATGCCGTTGTAACTTTGTTTCTTGTAGTGAACTCCTAAGCAACAAATGAGACTGCAAGAGGTTTTGTTTCCCCTTTCCTCCCTTCTTTCCTTCCTTTCTCTTTTCCCAGCACTTCCCCAGTATGGTACTCCCTGAGGTATCTGTCTTCTCCAACGCAGAAGACTTTTCCCATCAGAGAACTAAATGAGCAAATTAAGCCATAATTAAGCACAGATTTAAATCAGAACTCTACCCTGGATCACTTTGAGATTTTAAATGATACTTTCAATTTCTGTAACAGAAATAATGAAGTTAAAGGACAAGTCTTCAGTTTATATCAATAGAAAAGTGGAAGGACTGTCAGGGATGGGCTGACTCTGTGCTGGTATCCTGCAAGTGCCTGACAGAAGTCCTTGGGAATCAAGCTCACCTGGCACAACAATGCTCACAGATATGCTGGTTGATATCCTTAACTTCCAAACCAGAATGGTTTCTTCCAAGCTCCTTCTTGCCAATAGTCACTGGAACTCTACAGCTGGCTCAGGCATTTACTTGAGAGATTAATCTCTTGATCATCCCTGTTGCCTGTGCTCTGTTTTACATCGTGGAGTGTTGTTGAAAGTTGTGAGCTGTGATGCTTGCAGATGGAGTTAAATTAGAAGATTCCAAGAGCACAGCAGACGTGCTCCCCTCAATAAAGTGCAAGCCCATCCGTGGGACCAGACTAGATGTAATCTTACGCAACACGCGTGTCACCCCCTGCAGTGTAGTGTTGAATTCCCATCACCGGTATCTCTGTTTATGTAACTGCTTCTACTGAGCTGTGCAACTTGGTGATATAGATATAAATGCTGATTCTTGATCCTTGTTCCTGGGAACTGTTTGAGGGAGTGCTTTTGACCCAGAAGGAAGGCATACAAGGATCATTCTAGTAGTTTAGCAACAACAGTCATGTCCCAACACCCCACTTGGAGTGATTTATTTATCATATTCTGACTCCTACTACACAGGCAACCATACTTTAAAAACGAATAAAAGTTCATCACAGAATAAGAATGATAATTCAGTCAGCCTTTTACCTTGCCTTGCTCTGATCAGAAAGTTGTTTCAGCAACATTCCTTCTGTGTTTGTTCAAAACTTTCACACTTCCGTCTTAATTTCCAGTTGACGTTAGCATATGGTTCAGAGTTGTTATAACAGTGAGTCATGCCTGAAAATCACAGTGTCTGGGACTCTAAGTGGAGACATAAACATTGAATCAGTTATTCTGGACTCTCTAGAATAAGTGGTGAAAAAGAAGCACTTTCCAGATGCAGCTCATCTGCCCAGGTTCTGGTCATGTGGCAAGAGCTATGGGACTTCAGTTATAAATGACTTGTAGGTATGAAAATAAAATTTGTCCTTTAGTGTAGCTGGCTATTGGGATTGTGCCTGTTCTTGCACAGTGCATTTAAGCCATTAATTCCCTGGGTTTTTCAGCAACTGCCTAACTTCTTGTCTGCGTAGGTGAGATATGGACTGCTCTGAGGCATTGGACAGAATTGAAACTAGGGGACTGACTGAACAATCAGCCATTTAACTGACTGTTGCAGGAGGTCCCCAGGTGGGAATTTCATATGGTTCTGGAGATTTCCCCAGGCACATCCTGCTCAGCCCAGTCCAATTTGTAATTTGTGTGCTTGAACGTGATGATTAATATCCTGGGTAAAGTAACTCATTGATTTTCAGGCAGTTTCTTGCCGCCAAAGTTATTGAATTGTGCACAGATATTTGCAAACAAAGAATACAAACTTTCCAGTAGATGCAGAAATAATCGTGTAGGACAGTCTTTTATAGGTGGCTAAGAGTTTTAGGAGATATCTTGCATGTAATTACTATCGCCAATAAAGATTGTAGACAAGATGGAGTGTTCACGTAGGATCACAGGCCAGCAAGATCATAAAACGTGAATAGAAGAGTGGTTTGGGAAGCCCCACCAGTTCCAGCTGAAGGTCCTGCCACAAGGTTTCTTACAACAGAGACCCCTGTGACCATACAGCAGCAACCAATAATACAGTTTGGGTGATTTGATTTCACATGTGAACATTGTCCTATGAGAACATCCTAACAAACGATTTTTCTTCCTTTAACAAGTATTCAGCCTTTGAGCATCTGTGCAAACATCTACTTTAGGATGAGGGGAGTTTCACTGAAGACTTCTGTCATTGTAGTGGTTAGATCTCTGTTGACAAGGAAGGGAGAAGCAGGTGGCAAACATTACTACTACTACACACCAAGACACAGTATTAGCCACAGTTTCATCATGTGGAAGATTAATTTCATCCACATGAAAATTATTGTAAAGTTACCATTTCAAAAACCAGTGAAAGACCTGATGGAGCCACATGGGCTCCATGGTTATGCAGGATACATAGAGTCAACAGTTCATCTTTATCTTTTGGGTATGCTATATTTCACTTTCGCTCTTTGCTTATCAAGCCTATTTTTGGTTCCTTACACCATAGCATATAAAACATAATTTAGCACAACCTGGAGGAGTTCTATTAATGTCAACATGCAAGCTGAAAAATCACACTGCGTTCAGTACTATTTAAAACTGAAATGTCTTCATACAGTTATTGCAAGTGTATTTGGTGATATCGGTCATGTTGATTAACTGATCTTACTAAATGAAAAACCAGAGCTACACTATAATTCTTCAAACACCAAACATTCTTTTTAAAAAATATTTTAAGCTCACTGCATCCTTTATTCAGTTATGAATTTCAATAAAGTAGGATGAAATTGAGTCGTAAAAACAATATATAGTTGTGTCTTCAGTTCTGAAGTTTCTTGTCCTCTGCACCTAAAATATAGTATAATTAGTATATACCAAGCTTCTTCTGGTGTTGCAAATCTTTCTGTCAGTGTTTTCCTTTGCTTGTTCCTATGATACATAGCAACAGTAAATGAGCATAAATACATTTCACAGCATCCTAGGTCTAAAAATTTATTTTGCTTTTGCAGTCTACATAAATACTTGATAAAGGAAGATACTGAATGCTTGGAAAATCAGCCCTGAACTGTTTGAAGGCCTAATGTGCCAGCAGTTATATTTCTTAAACATGTAAGTTTCAGTGTCTGCAGCTTTTGCCTCTGCCTACTCATTGAAGCCATAAAGATCAGTCTATAAGTCAGCTAGATCTTGGGAATAAGTTGCTCTAAAATTGATCTAAATTTAAGACAGTGTGAGTTCCCTCAAATGTATTATTATAAACCTTTGGTTTATTGAAGGTCTCACAACTTGATTTTGCAAAGAAGCTCTCATGAAAATACATCCATGTTAGGTTACAGGGTTTGCATAATTTAATTCTCTCTTCTTTTAGTGGGATAGCCTGTAATAGTGTTAAAGTATTATTCAGATGTCTCAGGGTTTTTCTTACAGCGGAATAACCTAACATTTCCACAGCATCATACTTTAACACGGTGATTAATCACAGTTGAAGTCGAACTAGTTGAACTGCGGAACTGGATTTGGTGTGTGGCTCCTCACTGGAAGATTAGGTAAATTGGGGAGGGACCTTTTCGCTGAGTGAACACCAACTTATACCGTGAAGGGTAAATCCACAGGACATCCCTGAATCACCTGCTGCAAAACCATGCTGTGAACCACTGGACTGAGCTTTGCATCACTGAAATCTGTTTCTGCCTTCCTATGCGTCTTTGCTCATTTTCTGGGTGTTACGAAGATAAGTCTGCAATCCTGGAACCGTGAAACTGGAGACAACACAAGAGAACAAGTAAAACAGAGCATGTCATGCTTCTCTTTTTCTTATTAAATTAAAAGGTTACCTAAAGGTTTGAGAGCTATTGTGTTTCTTGAAGCATCGTTTTCTGAAATAATGAAATAATGTGATAAAGTAACTTTTCCATGGAAAAAACAAACAAACAAACTTTCAGCTTTTACTATTGTGGAGGCAAGCTTGATAACTATTAGAGTGTAATAAAAACCTCAAGTATTAACAAGGGAGTATTAACCACAAAAATCCCATGATTTATTTGCAAAAGCTCCCCGAAATAATTGTTCTTTAAACCTGATACATTTTTAGTGGTTGTAACTGACAAAATGGAAGATGCTTATAATGAAATAATGTTTCTGAAGCTGATACTGTGTTTCCTATAATTCAGTGATTCATAAATAGTTTGTGTGCAGATAAACTTCAAATTGATTTTCGTTCTCTTTGGACAGATGGGCTTGAAGGTAGTATTTGGTTGCTATGATTCAGCAGCATTGAAGCATAGCTAAAAGTGAAATTTTTTGTATCCTGGTGGATAGTACCCACAATATGAAAATATGAACAGAAATAAAATACAGTCTTGAGAAGCCTGTCAAAGAGCTCAAATTATTCCGCTTAATAGATTCTGCATGAATACATAAAATAGGGTGAGTTCAAAGTGAAATGTGGGAAGGTGCAGTGTTTATGACCCTCTGCTTTTAACTTTGATCACAGACTCTTCATTTAATGGTAGCTTCTTCCAGTGTCTATGTTATTCATATGATTTGCAACAGAAAGAAGGGAATAAAAATCCTTCTTCAGAAACCCGAAGAGCCTGGGGTCACAATCTCTAAGTTCCTAAAATGGACGAGTTAGGCCTGCATTTTAGTAGAGCTATCACAGGATTCATACATTATTAAAGAATTAGAGTATATTTCTAGAGCTACCGCACTTGTCTGTGTTAACCCAGTTGTTAATTCTCTCAAAATAAATAACCAAGTGTATCTACCACTCACTGCAAATATCTAAGGAGAGAAGTTTGTGTATCAGTATCCAAAGACTGTCCCATGTTTCCACCCCAAATGACTAAACCATGTAAACTGGCTTAAGTTATTTTTGTTTATTTGGGGTTTTTATTTCTTTGTTTTATGTGAGTCTTTTTGTTGGGTTTGTTTTTTCCACAGACAACTGAGGGATACCTTTGTGTGAAGTGTGGAAAGCGTGTGAGGTGAACAGAAACACACTATGTCCTATCCAAACTGTCCAACAAGCCAGTGGCAAAATAGTAGAGGACAAGGAGGTGTCTTCTGTCCCACCTTACACCAATATGCACCAGGCTTCCCAGTGGTAGCAAAAGGATCTTTGGTTTGTGTACTTAGTGGTTTTTTTAAACATCTTCCTAAGACATACCAACTTCCGAAGTATAACACATCAACCAGGATGGGACTTCTGTGTGCATCATACAAATAAAGATATTACAAAGATACTAGAGACACAGTTCAGCCAGCCTTCTTGAACTAGGAGTGCCTGCCAGGCTGTTTCATTTAAGTAAAACACAAAAACTGCCACTACAGTCTACAAGAGGTACTGGTTTGCTCAATGCTATGAACACAAGGGTGGTTCTAGATATGAGCCTAAATGCTCCAAATACTGTAAGTTCAGAGGTGTGGGGCTGGTGTCCCAACTCCGTCTAAATCACTATATGGAAGTCCCTTCATCTTTTTGTGCATGCAGGTCCTCAGACTAATGGGAGTGTTGATATATGTGGTAGCAGATATAAAATCTTCAGATACTGTAGCAGTATGGTCCTTCCTTTGATTATGAGATAGATCCATTATGTATTAATGGCTGTCCATTAATTAATCCATTATTAGTCCACTAATGGATTAAGTAGTCCATTATCATTTAATTCACCTGAAAAAAATCGTGAAACTCTTCACATGAAGTTTTAGGCTTTCATTTTATGTCCCTTGAGGCAACTAAAGGTTTTTCTCATGCAGATTTGGCTTGTATCGCATCTGGGATTTTCCCCTTGTTACTTCAGATTATTTTTAAGGAGGAGCGATTCTTTCAAAAGTCTTAACTTTTGGTCAATAATGGAACAAGAAGTATATTTCACCTATCATTCTGCTAAAGCAATGCTATCACAGCAGACGGTTACAAAGGAATCAATCTCAGCAACATCCCCAGAATGTACTAACCTAATAACATCACTTTCCAGTGTTTGCCAAAGTTTAAAAGAAGGGGCTGGGGCTGGTGGGCAGAGAATGTTAAGCATGGATTAATTTACCTTCGCAAACTGAATTTACCTGAGAGAAAAGACTCCACCTTAGAGCAGGATAGAGATTAGTGGTGCTGAATAAACCCCAGTGTGCAGATCACAACTGGATTCCTTCCTACATCCTCCTCCTGTACCCTGTGCAGATTTTTATGCCTATATGAGCTATGATAAAACAGGAGATCAAGATGAAGTTCCAAACCATCATACCAGCTTACATGGGCCAAACATGTGAATTTGGTATAAGGAGATGCAATTGTACAGCTCTGGTATCTGTTTTTCAGCTGAGTAATTATTTCAGTCATTTGGTACAAGAACTGTAACCATAAATATCTTAGGAATGAGGAAAATCTAACCTCTTAGTCTCTCTGTATCTCCATAATGGATGTGTACAGGACAATGTCCAAACTGGGAAATCATGCAGTGATGTATTCCCGGAATATTCCTCTAGCCTCCAGCAATTTGTGACTCAGACTTACAGAGCCCTGGCAACAACTTAGTGTTTAACAGCCTTTGCAGGACTTTTTGTCCATGAAATCGTGCAGTCACTTTGTGAACCCATGTAAAATGTTACTATCTGTTACGTCTCACGGAAAGGATTTTGACAGATAAACTATGTTTGAAACAGTTTTGAATGTTCTTGGACACCTAGGACTGATATATCTAAGTACATTTGAGAACCTGAACTTTGGTTCCTAAAGGCCTGGTAATCAAAGGCGAAGTCAGTTAGAGCTTGGATAGAGAAGCCAAAACATGGACCTTCCTATCAAAATCTCTCACATTCCAGTCCTTATTTAATCTTAGATTGAAAACCCATTAGCTTGAGTATTATTGATATATTTTATTCTAGAGTGGCACCTAACACAGAAAGCAAAACCTACTGACCTGTTATTTAGTCTGTAAATCATTGCAGATGCAGTAGTGAAGGTGGTTGGTTTCTCCTGCAATCAAATAACTCAATGCATACTCAGAAATAAGCATGTTTGAGGGCAATTCTCACTTGAAAAGAGTTGGCTTGAGCTGCAGCACAGTAACTGTGTGTACGGTATTGCCGTGCATTGCAAACAATGGTCTTGCTGACTCTGCTACTGGTTTCAATAAACCCCGTTTACTTAGATTCATAACAGCCTAAGAGCTCATCCATAGGCCAGTTACTGAATGTTGGTTCAAAGATGCTGACATCCAGCTGCAAGGAGAGTTAACCTGATGACCTCAAGTTATCTGACTACAAACTTCTAGTTTGTTGAGGAGGGAAAGAGAAAAAAAAAAAGCAACTGAGCAACCAGCAAGCTCAACAGAAAGCAAAGAATGTTTTCACTGCGATTGTAATATCTCTTTCATGCTAATGATTAGAGAACAATACTGCAAAACAAGCTGAACCTGCAAAGCATTGGTTTTGGTATGGAGAAGTTGGGCCCTAGAAGTCACCTTTCTTTTCATACAGGCTGGGTTAGAGCCTGGACGTATCACACCACTGGGGAGCTGTAAAAACTAGTGCTTTTTTTACATATCACATCTCTCCTAGTAAATTAGCAGTCATCCATGGTTTTTTTTCCATTAGTGACAGGCAATGTTTTTATATTAATGAAGGAAAGCAGCAACTTTTTCATGAGATCCATCTAAAATAACTTGTTAAAACAAAACAGACCATCAAACACACTGCCTTTGTTATAAAACAAACAAACAAAACCAAACAAGGCAAACAAAGAGCATTGACTGGATGCAAAGTAATTACTCTAATAGGTACTGCTTTAAAACAGCAAATTCCCAAAAAAATCTCTGTTTTTGTCTTGACAGCCAGGTTGCTTGCTAAGAACTGATCTTTCATTTCTGTTTTGGCTTCAACACAACATCTGTTTCAATAATAGAGTACGATTGTGATGTTTGCAAGTTATACATTGGAACTGTACAGGCAAGCAGGAGAGAATGGGAGTTCTAGCCAAAGTTAGCAACAGTAACAAGCAAAATTTGTGAATGTCCCATGTAAGAACAGTCTTCAAGAAGGCTCTGTAGCTGCCATCTTAGTGTTTCTGTCTTCATTCTTGCTAACTTTAGGATCAAATATTCACCTTAACGTTTCTGAAGTAAACTTACTTTCATACTGATGCTTAGTGCATATCCTCATACCAACACCAAGCACTGAGCTCTACCACCACCTTGAGGTCTTTGGCTTCCTGAGCCAGCCTCAAAGTAGCTTGCTCTGCTTGGTGTCTGAACTCTAAAGTGGATGTTGTCATTTCTACAGGTGTTGTTTTAACTCCTACCACACACTTCAGACGAAGTGTTGTTATTATCAAAGCTAACTGGGCACTACACACTGAACCGTGAATTTATTTTCCTGACTTTTGTTTCTGATTGACTTCTGGGACAAAGAGGGACATGTGAGTGCTGCAAGTTCAGGCTTGGGGCTCTGCAATCCTCCAGTATCATTCCCCTAATCTTGCCTTCATGTACCCTCACATGTCCTCAGCACAACAATATTTATTCTGACTACACAGTAGTATTATAAATTTAATTAGCTGCAAGAATTGCTAAGTGCTTTGAAAATGAATAGTGCAATATAAATTCCATGTGTTATTAATATGTCAATTATTTCTTTGCTGTGTTATAGGATTCAGATGAAATCTTGCTGTTTCTAGGAAGAAAATCTCCCCACAAGTGCACACACATCCCTAACTGGTTTTATATGGTTTGTTAGAAACTGATTATGCCTGGAGAGATATTAGTCCTCCTCTAGTCAAGCAGTTCAGCTGAAAACAGTTTTGAAAAGAGCTCTTTGAAAAGAGATTTGACAACACAGACATGTAAGTAAGTACTATATGTAGCATTATAGTCATCAAAATTTAATATTCCAACCAGTGGATGATATGAAATCAATTGAAGCAAACATAACTGTAACATATGTGAAACTGTAGAATACAAAGTATGAGTCTTCATGGTAATGAAATGTCATTATTAAACATGCACCATTTTAATAGGCTTCATTCTGTTTCATCAGAGCTGGGAAACTTGTTTTAAAAACTGAAGAATCCCAGGACTAGAAAATTATCTCTCTGCAAGAATATCTCAATAGAATTGAACTGCCAGCCAGTACAATCAAATTGAAAATTTACCTTCCTTTCTTTTAAGGTACAGACAGCATCCTCATCTACAGCTTAAAACAAACCAGCAAGAGAATTTCCTCAGCAAAAATAGCCATAGTATAGTGGATAGTTTTGCAGGCAATGGCAATGCTGTTACTACATTTCTGAATAGTAAATAACACAACAGACTATTTCGGTGTTTGCTGAAGTGTAGAAGGTGTGGTGGACCATATCTGTGCTTAGATATAGGATCTGGAAAATTCAGACTTGCAAAGTCCCACTCAGATACCAAGGGAGTTGTATTCTTCATTTGTTTAGAGTCCTTCGAAACTCCCAGACATAACCAACTCAGATTGCTTCGAATTCACTTTGTTTCTTAAGTGTCATCCATTGAAAAGTGTGTGATAGGATCACAGAGATTAAGTAATACGGCTTGGTAATGTATTGCAGGAGGAGAAAGCAACATTTATTTGCATTGTTCCTTTATACTGCACTACTAAAGGATGTAGACTGAAGTACCAGCCTAGCAGAGACCCAGAGTAATTTGCAAATAGGAACTGTGCTCAACAGCAAAGCTCAACTATATTAAATACACCGAGTTCCTGTGACTGGTACATATTGCCACCACAGGTCAAAAATCTGCTCTTCTCTGCTGTTTAGCTATCAAGATAAGCTAATTTCACTGAAACTCAAAAGCTGGAACAGAAGGTCTCACCTGACATAGTTTGGGTCTAGGTAGCAACATTGATGTTTCTATGACCTGAACATGCCAATTACTGGGAAAGTACTCTTACCACTTTACTACTAAGTGAAAATTAAAGCTTCTTTTGACACAAACTTCTTGTTCTTTTTCATGCCTATCTTCAGCAGACAGGTCTGCCTCCCAAGATCCCTCATGGAAAACCTTCAGATTAATTTCATTCTTCCCTTCTTACATACAAAAAAAATTTATGAAAGTCAATATGATGCCTTTGGTCCCCTCACTAGAGCAGGGACATGAAAGGTTTAAGCAAAGGGTTGCCTCACAGAGGTTATCCTGATCTTCCCCAGATATCTTGGTGCTGCTAGTACAATGTATTGCTTTTTTTCACTACAGAGGATTTTTCTTCTTCCTACAGCTAACCCATAGCCACAACAAACCAACATCTGATAAAGCTATATTCTAAGAGACCTCAAGTCAATTTTCTACCATACAGAGGTACAGACTGAGAACCTTTGAAGTTCCTCTACTTTTCCAGTTACTTATACACAGGGTTTCTCAGTAAAAGGCTGCTCAAGTGTTGTTTACTTTTACCCATCTGAGTCCTCAGACACTTGTTAGGAGAGAGACAGACCAGTGGAGACAATTTCTCTTGCAAAAGAAGTTGCAGGGTTGTATAATGCTTCCAGTATATGTGACAACCAGGCCATCAGCAATATGTAGCAAAAAGTCCTCGGAGATAGTTAACATCTTTCATGGTCCAGGACATAAAGTCTATATATACACTACAACTGTTTAAATCCAATGCATGGCAATGGATTTGCCTTCAGGCAGAACAGGTACATAACAGAGAGCATCACCCGTAGAAGAGAAATTAACATCTTGGCCATATCTCCTCAGAAGTGAAAAAATTCAGCAAAGATTAGGTATGTGATACTGTCTGTCACAAAAAAATACTAAAGACGCTAAAAACTTGTGTAGACCAAAAAGTATGAGCTACACTGTATGATAACAACTGGGGGAACAAAAAGCTTGGAAACAGATACAGTGTGCAAAGAATAATGAACTGATACAAGCCTAATGTTATGAAACAAGATGATAAAAAAGAGCAGCCCCCACCACCCTAAGCAGATGGAAGTCCCTAGGTTGACATTTCAAACACTGAAGTAGAGAGTTCAGAAGAATGGACCCAAATAAATGCATACTGGTCCCTGTTTTTTCAATATCTTCCAGAATTTCTGTAAGGAAGATGCAAAGATGAGGAAACCCTAACAGTTAAAACCCTATTTATTACATGGACAAAACATCTCAGTCCTGCATGAGGCAGCAGTCACCATTTAAAGCTGCAGATTCTGCTTTTGGGGTGAAAAGTCATAGGAAAAGTCTGAGGTTTTTTTTTATTCGTTTGTTTGTTTATTTATTTATTGTTAAAGGAAAGGAGAGATACTGCTCAGGGAGTTTTCCACCACAGACAGATCTCCACATTAATCCCTCTGTCTCTGTATCCTTCCTAGGGAATCTGAAGAGTCAAAAAACATGGCAGAAGGTGAGCAATACTGAACTGAGCTAAGACGGCTTGTCTGCTTTATGTCACAGACTCCAGCGATGCTGTCCTGACCAACAGCAAAACAGGGACTGCAAAAAGCACAGGAACTCAGAAAACAAGGAAAAAAAAAAATCACCTATTTTAGGAAGCAACAGAATAATTGGCTTCAGAGTAGACCCTGATGATTACTTCTGCAGTCCTCGAAATTTGAAGGAGGAAGCTTGTTGACGATGACTGTCAACCACCATGAGTAAGCTGGGACTTAAACTCCGTCTATGCTTTTCACAAGTTCTACTAAACCCTAGTATTTACGTGGGAATCCCCTACTGAATGGACTGCATTATGGGAAATTGGTTTTAAAACGTTTGCTGAATTCAGTACTAGAAATACTGTTTTGGAAACTGTACAGCAGGTTTCTGTGGCTCAGTTCACCAGCTTATAACTGCATTATTCACCTTATAGCAGTATGAGTACTTTCAAGGAGTGCATATGTGAAGGAAAATTACTTCTGAAACACAGGGAATAAACTGCATTTATTGTACATAAACCTGTAAATGTTTCCTCTAGCTCAGGTTGTAAATGCCTGTGATCTCTTATTGCTAAAACAGTAATAACAATAATAGAGCTCTTGTCGTGTCCCTAGTTCCTATGTGGTTTATAGATTTATTGCCTCTTGCCATCTGTAGCATCTGAATTTTGCTGCATTGTGCAAGAACACTGTCATCTAGGAGTTTGCCGCTTGTGCAGCTTTTCTTCCTCCTTTCTCAGTAAAGTACAAATTAACACAGACCAGTACTACATGTCATAAAGAGATGGATTTGAGAAGATGATTGAGAAGTGCTTCCCTGGACTTCTAGTTGTTTACCTTTGTTAATACAACTTGCATTTACAATTATATTGCAGATCCAAACGGGACATGTTGTCTCAAAGCTGCTGATCACAACAGTATTCAAACCACACAAAATCTCTTCTAATAATAATTTTAATTCTTCTTTTATATGAGTCTATTTAGCTTTTGGCAGAACTAATTTAGAAAGGGTAATTCATTTTGGAGCAATCATACCAGGGTTGTTTAGATGGAAGCAGTTTAATGAAAATGATCATAATATTTATGAAATGACCTTTTGCTATTTATTGGAACATGAATTTTATAAGTGTTTCTCTAAGAAAAAAAAAGCACCAGGTGGCACAGAAGAAGAGTAAAAGAATATATTAAGGATTCATTTCCATTTTTTACCTCTTTCAGTATTCATTTTCTTCAAATTTAATATTCTGGTCCAACTTAAAATTTCCTTCTGCCTGCTGTGCCCTGCTATTATGTGCAACAAACTCCTGTGGACTACTCCAGAAACACAATTGACTGAACCTGTATTGTCTGCCAGGGAGCTGCTAAACCTTTTAGCTCATAGAGGTGAAGCTGCCACAGCCCCTTGCCCCCAGGTCTGGCCAGTAGCAAGGCTGGGAGAGTATTTCCAATAGGCACACGCATATATAAACCACGTGGGATCCATACAAATCAACGTGGAGAGAAAACACGGCACTTACTCAAGCACAAACAGCGCCCACAACCTCATCCCATTCCCAGCTCTGGCTGATCAAAGGGAAGGTCAGTTGGTGGGAAATACGTAATTATATAGACTATAGATCCTTCCAGTAACTGGCTTTAGACATTCCGTACCTGGCTTGGAGCACCTCAAACCCCCAGCATCACATCTCTCCAGTACTTGGTCCAGACTTCTGTCCATCCCAATACCTGGTTCCCAAGCCACATATCTTCCTCACCAGCTAGTCTGGCTTGATGTTTTCATGTAACTGGACCATTTTATCTCCTTATCTCTATGTTTTTCCATGATTGTTCCTTCTCCAGCCACCTCAGACCCTCTCTTTCACTGCCTTTGGTCGTTCCCCTAACCATCTCCTAAGTTTTTTCCATCCCAGGATGCTTGTCCCCTGCATCCCTTTGAGCCCTATGCCCCAAAGCAGTAAATCCCCTTTCAGTCTGTAAGACATTAACTCATAGTGATGGGTCTCACTCCCAGCCCATCGGTCCAAGGCTCCCTTAGGAGAGCTCAGGTTCATTTCTCTGATCCAGTTATTTAGTTTCCTCTGCCTGCCATTGTTCCTCTGCATTTGTAGATACAACGCTTTTTTCTCATAACTGAACTTTGCATAACTTTTTTTTCCGAGAATCCTTCAGCCATCAGCAGGTGATGCTTCCACATTACAAAGGCTACTTAGCTACTACTAAGATGTAGTGTGACTGAGACACAGTCTCCATAGGCAAGGAAGATTCTGCCTTAGAAGTAGCATAAGCATGGCCTAAATCTGTCTCAAAACAGGGAGAGACTTGAGCTTTTATCTTTCCCATTCTAAATAATTTCTGCTAGTCCTTAAGCTGTAAGCACATATGTTAGCCTGGGTGGATTCTAGAATAAAATGGCCATAAATTTGCTTGCAGGCAGTCCAGTTTTGAAAAATATGGTTTAGATATGCTTTATGCCTGACAAGGAGATTAGGCTATTCTTGCAGTCAAGGCACAGGGACAAATAGCATTGGAAACTCTCATATTCATGTAGAAGTGGTGCAAGAATTAGGAGGTTCACCTGGAAAGAGAGTTCTAGATGCAGGTGAAATTTTAGAGTCAGTCAAAGTATCTGCTAGGTTCAGAACTGTCCAGTGTGATAAACTCTGTTCCTTTTGGATTACCGCCTTGGTATCTTCTACTTCTCTTTTTGTAAACCACTGATTTTTGCATGAACATTAGAAATCTGACATTCTTTAATGATGCTTCTGAAGTGCTATGGCTTGAGAAGACTCTCCTGAACAACTATTGGGATTTTCCCCACTGTTCATGTAAGCGGGGCAAGGGGTAAATAAAAATGCATTGTCTTCTGGTGAAAAGGATTACAGCAATAACAGAAATTACAGCTGAGAATTGGGAAGTGGAATTAACACAGTAAAACTGCAGTAGTTGTTCTAAGAGCAGCAATTCAGAAATGGCAAGGTGAATTGCAAGATTCTGTCCTTCAAGGAGGGAAAATAAAGCATCCCATGTAGCAGCAACTGTGAAGAAGAGATGGGAATTTGTGCCATTACTAGGAATTGGAAGGTATACCTGGTTGTAATTTAATAATGCACATTTTTCTCAGCTCCACTGTTAGGATATTTTTAGTTGCTCACCATGAATGTTTCTGTTTCACAAGCTAAGGTGAAACAATATTAGGGGAAGACGGTTCGTTATGTATATGCATACATGTGAAATTAAGCACTGAAAAAGAAGCAACTTTCAGGGTAATATTTAGAAATTAGCTGAATTAATCTGGTTTATTCTTGTGACTTAAAAATTCTTTTCAGAAGCTGAGGGACAGCGGAGGTCAAACGTATTCTCAGTGCAATGCCACACCATATGTGCATATCTGGGAAACCCAGACGATGGCAACCACCATCCTACCAGGTGCCAAAGCTTCACAACTGCCTTGTAGTAGTGTATCCTGAAACAACCAAATTTCAAGGTACGTAACTCATCCTTTTGGGACCAGTTAAAGAGGCCCACTCTGTCAGCATTCCTTATCAACTTCTATGACTTGGATGGAACTTGTCTGACAAAAGATTAGAAGGTTATCAAAGCTGAAGAACAAAGTCCAAACACAATTTCTTGTCTTGCTTTGTTTGATCCCAAATGCTTATTATTTTCTTCAAACGTTTTCTATCAATCCAGTATCTCTACCATCTTAGAGTAGATGCCAAAAACAGTAGAGTGAGGCTGAAAGGTTGATGTGAAGGAAGTTGAAATAGGTAGTTGTGGTTATTCAGGCCAGTGACATTATTTTTGATAAATTATTGTAGATTGCAGAAAGCACAAAAATTTGAATAAAAACAATTGTTGCAGATAACGATTATGCAGAAACGTTGCAGAGTCCTTCAGTGCCCTGGGTACATATTAAATAGCTTGCAGTCATTTTTATCTTGAAGAAATACAGAATTAATTCATAACGATCTATTTCTCTAAGTAAAATAATTCACATGAAAGTAGGTTACATTGATTACTTCATGTTAAAATGATTAATTAAAAGTTTTTTTGGTTTTCAGTTTGATTTTAGTGTCACAACTTTATAAATCAGGCACAACTCAATTAACACTGATAGATTGTCACTGGTTTAAATTGACATGATGAGGGTAGACAGAAAAGTAAAGGTTCAGAAGAAAAGTAGTCCCGTCCTTAACTGATGCAAATCTGGAGTCCTGTTTACTGGAGTGATTCTGTATTGACTTGTACCAGTAGGGAACTGCAATTCCTGTTTGAAAATATGACCAAATACAGAATAAAATAGTACCCCAGGAAAAGGACTACACTCTGTCCACCTCAAGATGCAAAAAATCTGCAGGTTTTTTTGCTGACTGTACAAATAAAAGTAATTTGGGTCAGTTACATGCAAAATCAAACACCTGTCTAGCCTGTGAATCTTTACCTGAACCAGTCGCCTTAACCTGTGCTCTGCGTAATATTGAACTACACACTCTAGACAATGTATAGTATCTCTACAAAATCAAACTGAAGTTCTGGGTTCAAGTGCTAAAAGTTTGATCAGACTACTAAACCCAACATTTATTAAAGCAATAGTCTATCTGTAATAATTCTTGCTTTACAATAAAGCCCTAAGGAGCTGTTTTAACATACCATTGCACTGAGGACATTGCTTACATAAGCACCTCCTCATCTTCACAGACCAATACTAATAAATCTTACTCTTCTTCCTGCACACAGCCCTTGCTGGCTCCCAACGAGCTCCCAATAATGCTGCTTCTTCCACCCCCTGTTCTCCAAACATTTCACCAGTTTTGGGGACCTAGTGTTGCAGTCAAGGCATTTTTACAGATTAGGCATGAGAAATAAAAGCCAGATTACCTTGTGGCCTTCTTGTATTGGAGGCTGACTCAACAATAGACCTAATATATAGACATTATTTGGAGAAGATAGTCATCTGGAAGCCTAAATACAGAGCAAACCCTAAGAGTCACAAGTGGGGCGCTTACAAAGAGTTGTATTCTGTTGTCTGGTGTAATGAATGAGAAATAAGTAGGGGGAAAAACAATAACCAGGCCTAACGTATTTTTGTTTTTATGTACAGTGTTATTAGTTTTGAAAGCTAAAATGGGCTAATCATTATAAAATTATGATAACATTTAGAAGTTCAGAGCAGACATCACCATTCACATGTGCATGAGATGGCAAGTTACTACTGCCTAGTAAGATATAGAGATGCAAAGATTAGATTCAAAGTTTATAAGATATGGAAGTAAAGATGGTTTTGTGTGAGCAGCTTTTTCAAGATAAGTAGGAGGATGGGAAAAAGTGGTTTAAGAGTTTCCTATGACCTGAGAGACAGCTTAATTCTTTTTCTGTTACCTGAAATATTAATGGTCTGTAAAGTTTCTGAATTTAGAGTAGTTATAACAACTACAGAGAGAGGTCCATTTAGGAAATTATGAGCAGAAAAAGGAAATTACATTAAATAAAGTAGGAGCAAGGAGTAATGTGAGACGTGGCCATCAGGAACAGCCAGAGGAGTGGGAAAAAGTTATGGAAATTAACACCAGAGTCACCATCCCTGGAGGTATTTAAAAGGCATTTAGACGAGGTTCTTAGGGACATGGTTTAGTGCTAGAGATTCTGAGGGTCTCTTGCAAATTAAATGATTCTATCTGTACAACTTACATTCTTACCATTCATCAAGTTGTAAATCCTCAACTATGAGTTTAGGTTACTTCAAGAGGAAGTAGAAAATAATTTTCTGAGGTCAGGGTGTGAGGGCTAGAACCTGTATTAAAAATTAGAATACAATCCCTCTTGCTGCATTCCTAACAGAAAGGTCACGTATGGGACCACTGGACAAGAACAATGTCTTAAGCTACAACAGAATCTGCTTTTACGACTGCAGAAGGAAGCTGAAAACTCAACCTGGTTGTGTTTTACTTGGTCAGTGGGAAGTCTGGCAGCAGCCCAAGAGTTAATATAATCCCTCCAGGTCCTCGCTGGAGTGGCAAGTCCATAATGCAGACTCCAGCCAGCAGTGAAAGGGATAATTGTGTGCAGTCTGATAAAGTAAGAGCTCTGCGAGGATTAAATTAGCTACACAGCTTCATTCCCACATCCCATAAGTGAGGGTGTTTCATTGTTTAGAAAATGATGCTGTCTTTTCCCTGACAGCACTGACTCTAGCAATCTGCCATTAATGTGAGGCAATTTCCAAGTTTGTTTCTATCACGGGGCGGCTGGGAGAAATCGGGAGGTAGCTTGTCCCTAATGGACTTTTTTCTCTCCAGGTTGATTGTACAGCAGAATGGAAATGGCTCATTCAACACACTGCAAGCACACGGCAAAAGGAGCCAAGAGTCCTGACATCCTCTCTAATGTGTTTTTAAGCCACTTTCCCTCAAATGGGCAGTTGAGTTGAATAGCTATAGAGCAAACCTTCAGTTCCTAAGAAAAGCGACCACTGATTGGGATTCCCAGGTATGGGGTGTATTATTGCGCGAGACTCTGAGGACTTCTGGGAGACAAAGGTAATTATGGCTTAAAGCCATTTGGCCACATTGGCTTAGGTAGAGCTGTGGACCCCTTGGGCTCTCTCATGACATCTTTTGTTCTATTCTTGATATGGGTAATAGACAAAAAAAACATATAAAATGGAGTCGCACATCTTTTGCTTAAGATTCATGTCATCATAATTTCTGGGAAAACTTTCTAAGCCCAGCTACTCAGAAACATGTTATTCTTATCTAGTATTCACTTAAGAGCAGAAACTGGAAGCAGATGGGTTGCCACATCAGTTAAATTAGGCTGTAAACTTGGTAAGAAATAACTAATAATTTTTTTTTTTTCAGAAAGACAAGGGGCCAGAGACTATAAGACATTTGTTATCAGGCTTGTTTGGGTAATCAAAAGTATTCTTGCTGCTGATTAAATTACTTACAGGGATTAATTTGAGGTTTCAGTTTGTTAATTGGGCAGTCGTTGCTGAGATTTAGTAAAGCAACATTTTCAAATGTTCTTAAGGAATAAACAGATTTTTGTGTCACTGTCCATCACATTTGTAGGAATTAATTGGGCTTTCCAAGGAAACACAGACATATCTCTTCTTCTATGGCAAATTTTTCTAAGGCAGGTTAGGTAGATGAAACAGATGATGGAGAAGAAACCACATGGGACTGTTTTTATTTCTTTAAATATGTAAAATATCACTATAGAAAATCTTCTGTTAGCAAACATTCCAGACATAAATTAAGCCTAGTTGCCTCAGCAATGCTAAGAATACATTGGTTTAAGCAGTAACTGATGTAGGAGAGATTCTATTAACATTAGACCAAATTCAGTCACCATTGCAAAGACAGATAAGAATGAAATGTAGACCTGCTGATTTGCACCTACTAAAGGTCTGACTCTAAGATTTCTACAGACCAAATATCAACTAAAAAAATATCAATAAGTTATAACTCAGGGTTTCTATTGGTCATTTAGACTTCCTTGGAATTTTTCGTAGGTGAACTAGGATAAGATGTTGTAACGTTATTGAGTTGCACTTGAACTTTCTAAGTAGTGTCGTGTCCCCAAACCAGACTTAACAGACAGGAGCAAAGGGATGTGAGCTCCTTTGCTTACACTTCTGAGCAGGTCAAACACGAACCAGCTCTACTATCGAAGCTGGAAAGCTACACCACCATAGCACAACAGTTAATTTAATATAATCTTTGCATTACGAAGTCTCACTAGCTTTGGCATGGCAGCAAACCACCAAAGTCCAGAAAGCAAAGGCAGAGCAAACCATTGCCTAACAGTAGACAGTGTCAGTAAAATTGGGTTGTCATATGCAGGGACAGGAGTTGGACTCAATGACTCATATGGGTCCCTTCCAACTCAGGACATTCTATTATTCCAACAGATTTGTTTATGGAAAGGCGAAATGAGGTGGCCACCGTCGCCAAGACATGCATTGGGACGGATGGAGGGGCAACCACTCCCACCAGCCAGCCATCGCTCTCAGCTGTGCCAAGTTTGGGATGGGGTTTAAATGTACTCCAGTTCAGCCAAGCTAAGTAAGAAGCCACATTTAGTCCTTGCTGACTTGTTACCAAGAAGAGCTGCAAACCATCCACTCAAGATACCGTGCTTACTGCTTAGATCTTGCTTGGTTCCACATTTGTAGAAAAATCTGCTCCAAGAACCACTTTTCTTCTTATTCCTTCTTTGAAATAATAGCTTGTGTTTTAGGACTCCAACAGGTGTAAATGAAGGAGCAACAGGAGAGACTATATGCACTACTACTTAAAAGTTTTAGTGACTAATCCAGCCTGAACATCTTCCCTTTATAGGTACCCTCAAGCATCAGAAGTGTATACACAT
Source organism: Pampusana beccarii (assembly GCA_013399365.1). Lineage (NCBI taxonomy): Eukaryota > Metazoa > Chordata > Aves > Columbiformes > Columbidae > Pampusana > Pampusana beccarii. Next base: position 1,466,017 of record VWYH01001701.1, on the reverse strand, counting down.
ATATGATTAAAGATACATGTACTTCTGCTTTAATTAAACTTTCCCAGTTGCTTATCCTCATTACAGTGCAATGTGCAAAAAGATGGAGATCTTTATGAAACTCTTGGGTGCATTTATTATGAAGCTGATATCCTTGTTAAGATAGCATAGAGGAACTGAAGTGGTCTTTGAGTTAAAAGGCTTTCCCTGATGAAGAAGGCAGTATAAAAATAGAAGGAAAACAATGAATCAGGCTTACAATATTGGTAATATGCCAAGTGGCAGAGGCTATAAACTATTGTAAACTGAGAAAAATTGATGTGAAACTCATTAAGAGCCCTGGACTACTACTTTAGGGGTAGAAGTTCCTTTCTCTATAGAAACAGGACCCTCAAATTTTGCTTTTTAGAAGCATCTTTTTGTCTGATTAACTGAATTTGAGATTAATGTGAGATTCAGATTTTCTCACAGACTTGTCATGCTGTACCATTCCAAATATTGATTGTAAGCAGGAGCACTACATTTTCATATTTTTTCTTGGACCAAGGAAGGAAAAGTTCTACATACAAAATGACTATGACATTTGTTTAGATCAGCAACAAGTGTAAGGGGGACAACTAAACTTAAAAAAAAAAAAGCAAAGCTGAGCTGTTCTTTTACACCTTTAATGTTTCAAGAAGGGTTAAATGCCATGATGTAGTCACAAAGCTAAGTGAAAAAGCAAACAGAAGAGACCAGATAAAGACAACAAATAGTACAACAGGAAGTGTCACGAGAAGTTGCAGAACTCTCATACCTGGTGGTGAGAAAAAAAGATACCAAAAAATTGATCAAGACAGCATTGGATTTTGGATTCCATGTTTTGGTACTTGCTGGAATTTCAAAGGAAGCAACCTAAGAAAATGTTAATCTTGGTGGTGATTAATGCAATCACCTATAAACTTGTACATGTGGAGTTGACTAATAACAGCCTGAATCCAACAACAGTATATTTTACAAGAACTTTTCCTTTCATGAGATTTGTTGATGAATTGATGTTCTGGTGGTCTGGGACACAGTGTTGTATATTTTTAATAACAATGATATCAGAGATGTAGAAAGAATAACATGTTTAAGCCTGTATCTAGACTGACTGCATAGTATCACAGACGCCTTTTAACAAAATTAGGTGTCCTTTTATGAAACCCAAAATAAGGGATTTTTTTTGACTGTTATCTTTAAAGAAACACCTTCCTAAACATCTATGGCATACTCCAAACAAAAGGCAGCATCAGGGACAGTCATCCACTCACTTCCCAAATAATGCTGATAAACAAACTTTTTGGGTGATATTTGTGTCATCCAACCAACTACAGATCCTCAGTAGGGAGTCAGACAAACCACAACAGCATCTCTGGTGGATCCCTTCCAACCCTCAAGTTTGAGCTATAAAGTTTTGCATGTGTGGCTTCTCTCATCCTAGCGCAGAAGTCTAAAAGAGACCAAGCAAAGCATGGTCTAAAAGTATCCGTTTCTCTACATTGAGTATGAAGTCAACATAGCAAGCCTCACAATTGTCTAAAGGAAGGAGAGAGGGATCTTGCCCCTTAAATAACTGAATCCTGAGATCTGTTGAGCTGCTGTATTTTATATTACGGGGCTCCATCTGTGCTATATCTAAAAATGGGGCAAGGGTGGTTCTCCTTCAACCTTCTGGCATAGCATGGGTCACAGACACTCAGTTAAGTCTTTTCCCTCCCCTCAAGGCACTTGGCCTCATCCAAACTACTTCTTGAAAATAACCAATAGCTTGTGCTAATTAACGTGAACAAATCTAGCAATAACTTCATGGCCAAAACCATGCAGGAAACCATAACAGCAATTCAACTGCATGGGTAATCAAACCTGCCAGTGCTTGGGCTCTGCACTATCCCTGGGTAGTTCTCTAGGCAGAAACTGTGACATCTGATTTTAAAACTATTGGATGTTTCTGATCCTACACTCAATAAAAAACAAAGGAAGCTAAATTAAGTCATAAGACGTTGGATCAAGCTCTGTGAGTTCATCTCAGAATACTATCAGTTGCAGAAATCCAGACTGGAAATCATAAAAGCCCAGTGGGGTGGGGAAAAAAAGAAAAAAAAAAACAAAAGCAAAACCACCAACAAAACACAAAACAAAACAAAAAACACAAAAGAAAACAACACACCCACACACCAAAACAAAACAAACCCCCAAAACAAACAAACAAAACACAACCACACCAAACAGAAAAAAAAAACCAAAAACACACACACACAAAAAAAACCAAACCACCAACCAAAAATAAAAAAAAAACCACGATAAACACAAAAGAGCTTCTAAATAGTTTCAGGGTAGAAAAAGGACATTGCAGCTTTCTGAATATTTTAGTTAAGAGGCATGTTCATTCAATTACCAGACTGCTTAATGAAAAAAAACTACAATGGTTCCAGCCTGCAATTATACACTGATATTCCTCCAGAAAGGACATCTTTCTTTAGAAAGTGATGCCTGAATGTAACCATTTAATCCATCATTGCAAATGACAACTCCTAGTGACATGTCAAAAAAAAAAAAAAAAAAAAGTAGGAAAAAGGTAGGTTGGATCCAGGCTCAGCATGTTCTGTAACAGCATAATTGACATAACCCTGAAGGAAAAGTGTTTGTCAGACACTGCCAGCTCCAGCAGCTGCATAGTCTCAATTTTCTCAAAATTATAAGGTTGGACTTAAGTACTTTTTGTAACACAGTGAAAAAAAAAATAGCATGTAGAAAACAAAGTTTCTTATAAGAAATGAAAGATCCAATCAAACCTCCACTGTTAACCCCACAATGATGATCATTTGCAGGAGGCATCTAAACTTGATTTCAACTCTACTGTGCAAATACTGCAAACTTGCAGGAAGTGTGTCTTTAGGCTGCAAAGAAACAAGTTGAGGAAACATCGTAGATTAAAAAAAAATGTACTGACCACAGTCAGGTCAATAGTAAACAGGTTTACACGGTTAATAAGTACTGTTTTGGTGAGGCAGTCAGATGTAGCTGATAAAGCCTGATCTTTTTTTAATCGATGGACTGAGCAGCCATGGTTGCAGGTGAGTGTAACACAGCACAAAGAAGAAAGTTTGATATCCAGATCTCAAAATAGAAATAGTAATGAAGGCTTTTTTCTCAGCCATGTTTCTCACTCTTTTCATTGCTGCTTTCTACAAAATTATGCAGCTTTACAGAACAAGTAATCTTTTATTTAAATAGATTATTTTTTCAGGATAATGCATCCAATCACTGTATCTCAGGTGTTTAAGTAATTTAGCATAATTTACATGGAATAAAAAATGATGTTTCAGCAGAAGTTGCTGGATAAAAACATCTACTCCACTACCAGAATGGACTGTTTTAATTACTGCAGATGTCTACGTACTTGTCTCACTTTCTAAATTATCATGGGATTGATGATGTCACCTAAAAGATAAAGGCTAAACCAGTTGCCTAAAACCAATGTAGGGAGGCAATCACCTACCTTCTTTTGTACCTTCTTTCCTGGCATTGGTCACCTTCTGGAGTTCTCCACCAAAACAGGAAGGAGCACCAATAACCAGCTTAGAATAGAGACCTGGATTCTAAATAATTAAGTGGGACAAAAGCTCTTGGAGAAAAAGCTACCTTTTTCCTTGATCCTGGCACAATATTAAGTTCAACTTAATTATTATTTTGGTTTTGTCTGTTTGGTTTGTATTTTTGTTTTGTCAAGGAATACCCTTGTATTTCATCCCCATGTCCCCACAAATTACAAAGGAGGACAATTGTCTTCAAAAGCCTGTGTTACCAATTTGTCAGCAGGATTCCTATGGAAGAGAATGGTTCTTATCTTCAGTGCAGAGGGAATTACTAATACAAAATCTACAAGATGAAGAGCAGAAATGTCTGGGAATAGTCCGTGTTCCCAAACTACATCACTTCTTTGCATGATGACCCAGAGGCACACAAACAGCAGTGAAAGTTTCTCTAGCCTATGCAACTTTCTAAAGCAGGACACAGAATCATTTTTGTTGGAAAAGACCTTTAAGATCATCGACTCTAGCCTTTAACATAACGCTGCCAAGACGACCTCTAAACAGTGTCAGTAAGAACCTCATCTATGCATCTTTTAAACCCCTCCAGGGATGGCGACTCCAGCACTGCCCTGGGCAGCCTGTTCCAATGCCCAACAGCCCTTTCCAAAAAGAAATTTTTTGTAATATCCAATCTAAACCTCCCCTGGCACAACTCGAGGTCATTTCCTCTCATCCCATCACTTGTTACTTGGTAGAAGAGCCCAACGCCCTCCATGCTCCAAGCTCCTTTCAGGCAGTTCAGAGATCAGAAGGTCTCCCCTCAGCTCCTGTTCTCCAGCTGAACCCCCCAGCTCCCTCAGCCGCTCCCATCACACTTGTGCTCCAGCCCCTTCCCCAGCTCCGTTCCCTTCTCTCAGTTCGCTCCAGCACCTCAAAGTCTTATCATGAATGACCCAAAATGGACCCAGCACAAGGTTGTGACCAAGAAAACTCCTCCTGATGACATGAGCTGCGAACTAAGAGAGCTTGATATGTTCTCTGCATCCCCTGCTTCTGAAGTGGGACAGTTGTACCACGTTGGCGCATCATCTAAAATTCATCACTCAGGGCAATTCAATAAGCACATGTGAGTAGAGGCTGGGTACAATGGTTAGTCTGAAAACTCAGATTCAGATACTTTTAATAGAATTACCAACATCCTTCTCTGCAAGCCAGTTGGGACCAGGTTCTTAAGACAATGTACAGTGCTTCCTCATGCAGTATTATAAGACTCAAGTAATCAAAATGCTTAAATCCCATTTCCCAAATACAATTTACTTTTTTTTTTTCCAACAGGATTTAGAGCCTTATTTCCAATGAATTCCATGTAAACATCTCATTATTGTATCTTTTGCAAATCTATTTACATTTAAAGATCTGCTTCTTAACTGGACTGTGGTCCCTAAATGAGGGAATAACTGAGTCATAAAAACACAGTAGATTGAATGTTGCTTAAAATAAATTAATAAATCTGGACTTTATCTTATGGGTTTCAGCCAACTTTGCAAGAAACACTATATTATGTCTCTATCTCTTAAGAGAGCTGTCGAGATTAAAAAAAAAAAAAAAAAAAGACTGAAATGCTCAGATTTCTCAATAATGGGGTCATGTAAGTGTTGGAATTAGAGAAGAAGAACTGACAATGTTGATAAATTATATAAAGACTGTATGGATATTCCAGTATGTCCCTACAGATCCACTTAAGCTATACAAATATTTTCCTAGTGTTGCTCTCAGTAAATAGAAAAATCAATCTAGCAAGATCAAACTGAATTTAGATTACTTGGCTAAATGCCAATATCAGCAGAAACAATAAAATGAAAGACAAAACAGAACAGAAAAAGGACATGTGACTACTTCTTTGTAACATTAAAAAGTTAATGAAAGGAACAAAAAACTATATCTTACAAAGAAAAGCCAGGCCTGAAGGTCTGACAACTTAAATTTCCTTATTTTTTTGCAAAGCAAAGTGGATCTGAAACAGAAGTAACAGATTTCAAGCCTAGTAGACACTGAGAAGACCACAATTGTGCAATTTAATTATGTTAACTAGAGGCTTCAAAGGAAAAGTGTTTGACACCTATAGGGGTATAATAATAAATGAAACTCTTGAGGCTGGTAGCTCCAGTAGAGGGAGCAGGAAATAACATAGTGATAGCAGCAAACTAAGTCCTGCAACAGCAAGAACTGCACTCAGATTTCTGAGCCTTTTGTACTGCCAAGTTCATTCAATTCATCTTCCCTGACAGCAACCTCACCTGAGACAGTCAGCATTTTCACTTACAGCACACACACAAAAAATCCAACAATATGTAAATATTCCTGCCAACTTCCAGAAGAAAAAAAATATAATAACTGTACTGTAGTAATATTAGTAGTTGTACCAGTCGTATTTAAGGAGCCCCAGTTTATTGGCCAGACTAAAATCCCAGAATTCCTTACTGAAGCAGTAGTGAAAATCAGTAACACCTTTCCCAAAAACTCTTTTGGACCATATCAGCTTCCACATGCCCCAAATAACACCCCAAAAGGCAACATACACGTTAAGTGATACAGAAAATGTAAAGGTGAAACACGTATTTTAGACCACCAATTATTACAACCCACACTCAGACTTGTAACAATACACTCCCACTTCTCAAACACTGCTAAATCCACTTAGTGAATGTTTATGAATCTTACCTTATTATAGCTTTTGAAACAAGGATAAAATCTGAGTAAAGAACACAATCGACAAAAAGAACCTCCCTGTGAGGTCAGCTGTTATTTATTTCACTTGATCTAATCAACCAATTCACAAGTGCTAGCAATCCAATCAATACCTATGTATCTTGGAACTAACCGTCATACAGGTTGTGCTTTTGTAGTATTTAGCAAGTAGAGTCTGGATGGTATAGATGCAGGATTACAGTGAGGAGTATAAGGTATTATTGCACCTGTAGGTAGTTATGGAAAAGAGACAGAATAATGATAATTAGTTCTATTGTTTCATCGACTCCATTGTTTCATTAGCTCAGTTGCTTAGGGGAAAATTATTTTAGGCAAACGTGGAGGGTGCCTTGAAAGACATACGGAAGTGAAAAGTTTATTAAAAAAGAAATACACTTCCTATTAAGGATTTAGTTTCATAGCGAAAGTGGGTGTCCCTTGAAGTAAAAAGCAGAGGAACCCCAAGTTAGAGGGCTGCAGCCCAAGGGATTTCAGGACTGAATCTTTTGGCTCATAGTAAGGCACTTCGAAAACTTCATTCCAGGTTTACACAGAATAGAAAAGCTGCACAGTAATACACCATTGTCCTTAGTACTAGTGAAAAAATGTGAAAGCGATTTGCACAGCAAAACAACACAAGCTTCTTCCCTTCTTATCCTTGTGTCTGCAGCATTTTCCACAGAGATTGGAGATGATATTCACCAAGGCACAGAAAGGAACCAAACACACTGTGCCCATAAAAACTCTCTCGTATTGGGGGGAGGAGAAAGAGGGATATTTGTGCAGTTATAGCCCTGTTTTAGCATGAAATGGAGACACCATTTCACATGGTGGGCTGAACTAGATGATCTCTAGAGGTCCTTTCTAACCCCGAATATCCTGTGATTCTGTGGCAGATAATCTAGGAAATAACTGATATGTGTTTCCAGCAAGTGCTTATCAGATGAAGCCTGTAAGGAGAAAAAGGAGGTTATAAGACAGACGCTATTCTCCTTAGCACTGTCAAGAGAGAGATGTTCAGGGACAGACAGCCTGTAATTGTAGGTGCCTGAGGCATTTTAGCATTGAAAAGCAGATGAAGGTTAAGTGGCAGATGTGCAGGTATTTTCAGGTGGCAGTTTTAAACCTAGGCACCCCGATGATGCTCAGGTCCAATTTTGGAGCTGTTCCTTGGCTCTTAACTTTGCCAGAAGGCTTAAAACACACTAGTAGTGCTCATAGATCACATGCCTGAAATTAATCAAGGGTATCATCCACATGATCACAAACGATTTATATTCCACTTAATTTCTGTCAGGACTGAACCCTCTGTGGAACTGGCTTTTCTTACTGTGCACAGTAATGTCTTTATGGAGATGACAATTATTTAGCTGTCGCTGTCTCCTCTCTCTCTAAGCCTCCCTTGGGTGACATCGCTCTGCCCCCCAGATATCAACCACTCTTCCCTTTCAAAACGTCTCATTGATTGACCTACTTGATTTACACTCAGAGCAGTTGCTCTTGGTTTGAAGTTTGCTGCTCCATCAAACACCTCATCCATACTCTCCAGCTATCTCAGATGGTCTGATAAAAAGCTAATACAGCTCCGTCTAAACCTTTCCTTCATAAAAGAGTGTAATGTTCACCCCGTTAATGCATCTGGAACAACAGTACTGGATCTATCCAAGGCAGACAGTACAAGTTTCTGCAAGTTCCTTTGATCTTTACAGTTATGTTCAGGACCATGTTCAACATCAATCCTGTTGTCTTTGGTTTGTACCAGTCAGGGGCTGAAGTGGTCCATTAACAGGGATGATCAGTTTTTTGGGAGAGNAAGAGAAGAGAAGAGAAGAGAAGAGAAGAGAAGAGAAGAGAAGAGAAGAGATCAATCTTTTCATGTTTAAAGTACAGAGGCAGAAATAATGACTTCTAATGCAAGAAAAGCCTGTTGATAAAGCTAATATTTTTATTGGAGTAACGCATACTAAATAATGAAAAGCTTCTCTCTTTTTTCCTTATTATACTATCCAGACTAATAAACTTTTACAGCTACCTGAAATAAAGGCTCTGCCTACATTCTACTGCTTCTCTCTGTAGAACACCACAACTATAAGATGTTGCCACTTTGACTTATTAACATGTTTTCCACCTTTTCTATTAGTTGATGATGTGACTTTGAAACTAGTTACTGAAAATCAGATTTTCAAAAGCATTTATGTGCTTAATCGTGCATATAACATGCAGTGAGGTCACCATCATTTAAATCTCAGACTTACATACACACCTACTGTTTGGCTCCCATTGATTCCCAGAGTGCTTAGGCACCTAAATCCTTTAGGTTTTGTAAAAAATATATTGTATTTTTAAATGTGTGTCAGATTTGAAATGTCAACATTTTCTTTCCAGTGTAAATAAATAGTCCATCAAGCTGTAAGTGCATGCAACAATGGATTTCAACCTGTGGTAACTCTGAAAACCTTAACTATTTCTAAAGGCTGCACAAGAAGCCAGGAATATTGCAAGCTAGCTCAAATTCACCGATTAAAGAGAATGCTAAGGGACACAAATCAGAAACAACAAAAAAATGCTGAAGGGAGGCTTGTAGCCCTTTCTCAAGCAGGTCGTTATCTCAGCCGGGGAAATGAAAGTGTAGAGTAAAATTCAGACAAGTAAAATAAAAAATGACAAAAATATAAGGAAGCAAAATAAATACAATCCAGAGGAGCTGTTTTAGAGACAAGTCACAAAGGCCAGGTAAGGGTCACTCAGGGGCCAAATTAGAGTGCAAGGGAAGTCATTTAACATGCCAATGGGCAAGGAGATGTGCCTATCATTCCAGTGAATTTAATGTTAGCTCTACATCCCTTATTCATTCATCTCAGCTTCAGAAAAGCTTGCTTCAGGCTTGTTTTTCTCCACAGAAGCTGACAGCACTACACCATTTCCTGAAAACAGCACATTTCTCAGTCTTCTGTGTGTCCTATGACACAGGCTAGAACACTTTGTCTGGAGTATCTTCTATTATCAACATTTAAGTCCTGCAGTTACTATCATTTTTATCCCAGAAAAATAAGTGCTCTTCTTCAAAAAGACAAAAAAACCTTGCATACAGTAACTTAACATCATGCCGTGAACATACCAGGTACCTGCACTAAGAAAAGTCGTTTAAGAAAGATGCCAAAGTTGAGTCAAAGCCCCAGACTGGTTGCTCTTACTCTTACCTGGCCAATGTCAGAGTCCTCTGTATCCTTAGAGATCTTCATTAGACTCATACGGACCTTTACCTTCGTTTTCAGTATTCATTATAGTAGATACTATGGTGGAGGGCAGGAAGGTGGGACAGGGACAGAGGGATGGGAAGTAAACACCTGTAAACAAGCACTTCATATATTTATGCTATTCTTCAAGAAGTAAAGAGGAAAATACAATTAATTCCTTATTGTGTCTTTAATGTGCTAAGCAACTATGAAACATTTCCAAATCTGGAAAGAAACTAGCACAACCTCTGGCTAAGGCAGAATATAAACTTTTAAGATCAGAAAGGAAAGCTGCAAGTGGAATATTCCTGGGTTAGAGATGCAAATAGAACTTGTAACTGAAGGGAACAAAAAAAAAAAAATCATAAAGAGCTGGAAATGGAGCAAGTTAATAACAAAAAGAAGAAAAAGTAGATATTAAATACTATTAAGGTCACTTCGTTGGCTGAAGGAGCTAGCTAAGGAACTCATGATTATGACAATATGTAGGAAAGATTTTGTATGTCAATAGCTCTAATTAGAGCCGTCTCCTAGCTCAGCATGTGCCTCCTCTCCTTAGGGTGCCTTAAACCAGTATGACCGAAAGTCTGTAGACAATTCACTAAATAGAGCACATCCTGTAGCTGAGGGAGCTTCGCCAAGAGAAGCCTAATGACTTCATAGATCAGCCTCTACTCCTCCCATAGCCAAAGCTCCCATTCACATCTTCAAGTGGATGGGCAGTAGGTGGCAAGAAGAATGGTGGAGTTAGAGAAATATTAATGGCAGCACACAGCAGAAGCAGGCTGGGATCCAAACATGAAAGATGGATGTAGGGGTCTGAACTTCAGCATGTAATGGATAGTTTGCTTAATTCTGCTTGTTTTGAAGCTGTCTACTGAATTAAAGAGTGCCCACATTGCAATGGTTGGGTGTAAATCATCCATCCGTTCCATCAGTCTCACTTTGAGACAAGTGCAACTATTCGGCCTAATGGTTCTTTAATATCATTATTCAAATTCTAAAGCACTTTGGACATTAGTGCCAAACGCTTTTCCTGCACTGACATGCTGCAAGGAGTCTCAACCAGTCCTGGTAAGCCTTTATTTGTCCCTTTAGTGGCTCCTCTACAGGATTCCTTGTTGATTTTGTCTGAGGCCATAAGGCTCTGAATATAGCCATCAATTGAGCGTGCTCCTTCTTTTCTTGTGTGTCCCTGACAGTTCCGGAGCAACCTGTGCTAGTGGATTTGCTTTGCTAACCCATCCCTGGACCCAGGAATTCAGAATCCCATGGGTATCTTACAGTGCTAGCTAGTAGGTTAATACATTAACAGGCCATTAACAGCTTTTTGCATGCTGGTGTGTTTGATCTCGAGGGAGATGTTTAGCTTTTAGACTGGACTCAGCCAGTGACCCAGCCAAGACAGATGCATGCATTTTTTTACACCGGAACTGAATGTAAGTGAAGTCTTGCACATGAGTGTGGGGTCTTTTTGCATCAGTTGCCTCTCCGATGGTTATTCCCCATTTTTAATGCCACTGGTTAGATAAAAAGGATTATTCTGAAAAAGGCAGTTGGATTTAATCTGAGAAAAAAATGTGGCTAATCCTAGAAAGTTACTGCAGCCCTCAGCCAAAGTCTACTCTTTGCATTTGGAAGAAGAGAGGATTCCCTTAACACAACCAGATATTATAAGCAAGCGACGCAGAAGCAAGATTGACACAAAGCTAGCAACAGGAACTATCTGAATGAGAGAAAAACAAAAGAACATAGCCGTTATCAGTAGCTGTAGTGTTTTATAACCAGTGGAGATCGCAACAGAAAATTCCGTAGTAGACTGTGTGTTCTTATAAAGCAACAGATGCTTAGGAGAACAACATTGTTCAAAACAGAAACAGCGTAGGCTATTTATTGTCAAGGCAATAGTAATACGACAAGAATATTTAGCTGTTAGAAACTGTAAGCCAGGAAAAACAGCCTCTAATTTTTAAAGGACCTTGTCATTTTCTCCCACATGCACCTTTTGGCACTGAGGCCAAGCTGACATTTGTCCATCTCTGGTACTTTTCGGGTAGCCACCAAAATCCCCACTATGGATTTTTGTGCAGGATTCAAGCAGGAAGACTCTAACGAATCTGGTGAGCATTTTTTTTCAGTCCAGAAAGTTATTATGTAACTTTTAGCTTCAAAAGGAACATTGAAGGCACACATTTCAACAATAAATTCTGTTCTCATCTCATGGTCAGATTATGGGGGTTGGGACCTTCTGACTTCTTCTTGAGGTGCTTCAAATTTTGTGCTCAGTCCCAGCTGCTGGAAGTCTTTGAGGCTTTGAGGATAGCCAAGAAAATCCCCTTGTGATGGGTACCAAGCAGATACAGGATACATCCAGTTCTGGTGTGTTGAGTTACAGGGCTTGGCTGGAGAAATTGTGCTTATCTGTGCCTCATGCAAGAGGAAATTAACACTCCAAAAGACTTTAACAAGTGTTTATATAGGTTTGATTTATGTCTCTGGTCTAATTTGGTTATCTTAGTCACAAGCTTGCTTTCAAGGATGCCTGGATTAGTCCATCTGCATAATATAAATTAAGAAGTGCAAGGAGGACCAAAGAACATGAATGTTCGAACCGAGAGTTCATTTAGCACAGTGGTCTGTTTCCAACATGTAGGGAAAAGGATACAAAAATTAGACAATATTCCTTCCAGCATTCAGTATCCGCAGCTGATACAGCTGAAAAAAAAAAATGGACATCTATCTTCATCACAACTGGGATAAGAAATACTACTACTTTTCCCTAAAGGTCTTCCATCCAGATACTATCCTTGCTACAGAAGTCTTATTATTGTGTAAAACAAAGTGTTGAAATATGTCATTCAATATTCCTCACTCATTCAATTCATGTGAGAGGATGACATTTATCACTAGTGGTTTTTTTGGATGGAAAATGTCTATTTTTCCCTCAACTCTATTTTTTGAAAGATGACATGTAAACAGCGCAAAATCTTCCAAAAATAATTGAAAAATTACATTGATTGCGCCTGATTTACCCCACCCCTGTCTAGTTTTACTGTGTGGGAGGTATTTGTGTTATTTTAGTAAGAAATCTAATATAGCTTTCTGTCTTTCTTTGAGGGTCACTGTCCAGGACTATAAGAATTCTTTGGAACAGCAGCCAACAGCTGCTTGATGGTCATTTCACATGATGGACTCAACGTGTGCTAGCATCTGAATTATGTCAGGCTGGACATACAAGAACTGTCAACAACAGAGTTAGAACATTTGAAAGTAGCATTAAAACAATAAGAAAGAAAAATAAACTGCCTGGGGCTAAGGAGAAGGTGAACCCCCATGCCTATGAGTAAGGGCTGCCATACTCATTAATTCTGCTTTGCCATTCTACCGCTCAAAATCCAAAAATATGTACGCTTGTTTCGTGAAAAAAAAAGTATCTCTAATTATAGGCTGTTTAGATATATTTAGGTTTCTTTGGTTTCAGGTCAGTGAGAAATAAAGATCTGGAAGACAATGTGGAAGGCAAGTCTGGACTCAGGACTCTCCTTTCAAGTCAAAGGGAACTTAAATTCTGGTAACATAAATGTAACACCATAAGGAGGCTTCACTAAGGAAAGAAATAGGCTGTGATGATCCATTTTTGTAGTATAATGCTGTAGCTATGATGGTGTTGGGATACAACAGAAAGGCTCTTTTTTTCCTTCTGTGTCAACATATAGAGTAAAAATGTTGCATCGCAATGAAAATGTCAGCTTCCTGAAAACACAGGGCAAACGTGAAGGGATAAAAACATCAGCAAGATTGCAAATTTGCTTGCACATACAAAAAAATCATAAAAATAATAATAGCTGAATGGAAACATTTCATGGCAAGTTCATAAAATTAACAAAGAAAAAAAAATCAGTCCTCAAAGCTGTGCTAGTTTACGGATTTAGCTCATCAGTTTGGTCTCTTTCTTCGTCCCTTTCTCTGCCCTTAATGACCAGCAGGCTGAGTGAAAATGTAAATGATATCTGAGAGACTTGCTTGCAAGCAAAATCAGTGCCTGGCACAGCATGATATTCTTGTAATTAGGACCTTAATTCCACTCCTTCTGCCCTCAGCGGTGATCTTAGATTAAAGCATAGATGGCTTTTAATGCAAGGAAAGACTCTTAAAACCAGATATTTTCCTACTTCACCGGCAAGCAGGTATAAGAGATACACAGAGCAATCAGATGGACGGTTTAGAAGACCAGGTCAGTTCACACAGCACTCAGGGCAGAAATGTACCTGTTAGAGTTATAACAAACCAAGACACATTCCCTGATGTGTAGCTGCTTTGATGGACTCTTCGCCCCAAAGTCTCAAGCATCCTTGTCTTTTGAGCACATCCTGTGTAAGCTTATTAAGTCATTCCTCTAATTAACTTGATAGCATGAACTCACAGCTGGATGTATGGGTCAGAGTTGGATTTTGTTGTTTAATGTTCAGACAGTTAAAAGAAAAGGAAAAAAAACACAAACAACTAACGGTTGTAGGGAAAAAAAACATCCCTGGCGTTTACAGAAAATCAAACAGTCTCCAAATATTGGCAAAGCTTATTATTTATGTAAAAAATAGTCAGAGGTGAAGTGTCCCAATGATGAACATACACATACACACAAGATAAAACCTAAGGCTCTTCTATGTGCTTAGCCTCAGAAGAGCAGAAGCTGGAGGTACAGGGATGCAACACATTTCAGTAGCCCTTGCTACATCACGCCCAAAACACCTTTTTTGTTCTCCTGGAGCAATAGGAATACAAAAATGTGATATTCTGGATCTCCCTCACCTTGTTTCTCAGGGCACTCATGCCACGTTCCCTTTGAAGGAGTTACCAGGCTTTGGCACTTCAGGAATAGGACAAACCACTCAATTTTGGTTGTACCGCTGAGTTGCCTTCAGCAAATGCATGTGGCTTTTTAATGGTGCACTGGAGCAGCAGAGAAGTAAAAGACAGTAAACCAGCCTGGTAGCTTGTTGGAGTCACTGCTACAAGGCATCTGCTTATCTTCTTTTTCTTTTTTTTTTTCCTTTACCTTTTTCTACAGAAACTTTGTTTCTATGAATCATTATTTCCTTGTCCAAAGGACTTTACATAACAGAAAGGTAAACACGACTTGGGTTGGTACAAACTAGCCCTACTGGCCTGACCTGGAGGCCAAAGTTGGGTTGATTTTAAAAGGTTAATGACGTCATCTTTTCCAAATAAAAAACAAAAATGGACACACTTTAGGAAAGAAACTCTCCAGGTATCTAATTTACCAGCAAGTGAACAAATAAATGCCTACAGATTTGCACAGAGAACCGTGATTTTTCCGTTTTTCCAGGGCCTACTTCTGCTTATGTTAAGGCTGATTAGCACAACTAAATTAAACATGAAACAATTGTCCCCAAGCTCTGTTTAGGCTGAACATCATTGCTACTGCTGTTTGAGTCTTGAAGAAAAGAGTGTGCTCAAACCTTTTGCTTTCTCCAATTGTGTTTGCCATTCTGATGAAACGTATCACCTCTGTTTTCAGACTTTTCTTCATTAAAGCTGGAAGCAGTCTTGATGTTGAACAAGGTCAGATTTTTAATGTTGCCGTCTACACAAAGCAGATAATGGACACGTGAGTCAAAGTTACTCACAAATATGCCCTTTTCAAATTGAGGCCTTTTGGTTCTCGTTACGGCACAGGCCTGTTGCATATGAAGTCAGTGGAAGAAAATGTTCTGAACATTATAAAAAGAGGATTCCTACACATTATTCAAAAAAATAAGTAGTACTCATAATACAAACAAAAGCAAAAGGAAAAAAAAGTCTTTACCAACAGCTGTCATATTTGCTTAGATTTATTGTTATGATAGTCAGAGCACTAAAGAGTCAATTAATTCCCTTCTGTAAATATACCCTCTAATTAGTGATTGCTGTTTCTAGACTGCGTGGCTTATTGGGCCATCTGCCATTAAATCTTTTCACAGTGCTTTTGTCATCTGATAAGGAGAAAGTACATCTATCTAATTTACATTGGAGATTGGAAATAGACTTTAAACATTGCTGTAGAATTGTCATCTTGTATATTATTATCACAATGCAGGATGTTTTAGGACAGTACCTGGAAGATTTGACCACCTTGTGGTCTCTTTGCTGAAGCTGCTTCATCTTTTATCAAGTTGTCTTAACTACATGTCAGGAAAACTAGAAATGGAGCTGAGTGATAAGCAGAAACGTTCAGGTAAACATACCTGGTTTTGGAAATAGAGCAGCTCTGGGATTGCTCAGTATTTGGCTGGGAGAGCACCTGGAATTTTGAGGAGCATTAGACCACAGAATTGCAGGATTTGGCTCTGTAATTTGGTGGAAAGCGACAAAGAAAAGAGAGAGAATGGGAACATCAGAGGTTTTGGGATAGCAATTCAGGGCTGTGCCACCAGACTTGCTGGTGATCGGAAGCAAGGAGAGATCCATCTGCCTGCTGTGCTTCTGCAAAGATGCAGCTTCTCAAAAACGCGGCTTTTAGCAACTCTGTCTTTTGCTTTCCCATCTTGCATTCTTAACCTTGGGAAAGCATCCCAAAGCCATGCTTATCACAGATACATTCCATTCACAAACTGTTTGCTGTGCAACTTTTTGACCATCCCTATCTCTGCCTGCTTCAAGTTGTGCCAGGGGAGGTTTAGGTTGGATATTAGGAAAAAATTCTTCACCGAAAGGGCTGTTGGGCATTGGAACAGGCTGCCCAGGGCAGTGTTGGAGACACCATCCCTGGAGGAGTTTGAAAGACCTTTAGATGAGGTTCTTAGAGACATGGTTTAGTGCCTGAGTTAGGTTATGGTTGGACTCGATAATCCTGAGCGTGTCTTCCAGCTGAAATGGTTCTATGATTCTATTGCAAAAAATCGGGATTGCTCAATACCAAGTTTAAAAAATTCCCCAAGAGGTCATCGTCATTCACAAGGACTGAATCAAACTGGCTGCCTGACGTCTCCAAAACCTTGACTGATGTGTCGCTGGACTGAATTCAGTTTTTTTCATCTCCTCGGATGACGGGACTTGGAAGAGCTCGGGTGCCCTCTGCGGGCAGAAGGAGAAACGGAGCCCGGTGCCTACAGCAGATCGGCAGCTCCATCTAGTGACACACGGCCAAACAGCGACCCAGCATCCAGAAAACAAGGGAAATACCACACGGAAACTCTTCGGTGTGTGAAGCACGTCTTAGCAAGAATAGAAAGGGGATTTGCATTTTTGGAAAGGGCTGTCTGGTTAAAATACTGCAGCTATATGATTTTTTTTTTTAAATTAATGTATTTACTGTATCGTTAGGGCTGAGCTTTCTGAGCTTTGGGAAGAGTTTCGGTCCTTTAGTGGAGTGCATGACATGAGAAGTCAGTGGGAGTGAGGCTGAGTACTCGGGTTTCCCTCTCCACAGTTCAGTATATTAAGTATGTTCCATAAAGTTATATTTAAAAACAAAACAAACAAAGAAATGCAAAACAAACAAACAAACAAAAACAAAACTACAAAAATGTAAGTACCAAAGTCCAAATCACAACTCTCTGCATAGAATGGACCAGAGCTCCATAAACACATTATATTTTTTCTTGTTTTTAATTATTCTTTTATTCCCTAGGAGCATTTTGCCTTCATGTGTTGAGGGAGTTTTAACCTTCCTCACCCTAATGTCCAATTCAACTCTAAACACCTCTTCGACACTGGAATATCTTCGGCATTGGAATTTCTTTGACATTCTTCTCAGAATCTTCTAATGGACTTGGAGATGTTTTCTGAGGTCACCTAATGATGCAGGATGCACAGGGCTTGTAGAAGTGCAGTTATCCCTTTAAATAAATAGATATATATTTGGAACATCCACACACTTCGGGAAATAACCCAGTGTAGCCATTTCCTCAGCCCAGTTGGACTCAATTTGACCTTTCCCAGTGAAGAAGTTTTGCCCCTAACTGTGTGCTGCCCTGTTTTGGGGACACTTTCCCTCAATTCTCCTCTGAAGCAGTGTCATTATGCAGCTAACGAGCCACTGAGCTCAATATGAGCTGAATCATTCCCAAATCTGTAGTTTATTCCAATGATTGTGAAGATGTTCGTGCTTTTCTGTGTAAGATCCATATAGGCAGGCAGAGGTCAGATTCACTGTATTTAGGAAGTAAAATCAATTTTATGCCCAGTGGTATTTGTTCAGTGTGTGCAAATACAGCCATGTAAATAACTGTGTTTAGTTTTTCATTCCTGAGAAATTAGGAGAAGTTGTTTTTAAAGTCAAAAGTGACTGTATCTGTTTTTTTTTTCCACATTTGAAAGGTTGTATGATGTTTCTTTCAGATTTGAAGCTCTTCTTGGCCTCTAAACCTAAAGATTTGAAATCTAAAGGTTTGAGATTCCTTAAATATTAAAAAAGAAAAAGCAAACAAAAGATTTCTTTAGCAATTATTTACTCTGAGTTAGGAAAAAAAAAATCGTTTCGATTTTATAATGTGGAAGCCCTTTATACTTTTAATTTGTATGTTTATTCAGGTGAAAGAAAGGTATGAGATCAATATTATTTCACCAAATGGTTCATTCAGTCCGAATCTTCGTTTTTCAAAGAGTGCCCATTCGTCTTAAAGAACACCACATATTAGTATAAATACAGAAGTACTACTTTTCCCTCCAGTTAATGGCTTAACAATAATTTATAGGGTCTATTCCTCTATTCCTCTATTGTGCCTCAATGCAAACAAAAATAAAATAATTTCAATAGTTTTGGAGCAATCAAATATTTCATGAATAATGAGGTTTTTCTGTACAAACAAAGCTTTATTTGCTGACATGTGTAGTGCTGCTATGGGATCTTCTCTTATGCCAGCAGTGGTTTTTGGACAAAATAAAATCACCTTTTACTCAGTGTTTAGATCTTTTAGATCCTAAATAATGCATGAAGTTCTGTGACTACTGGAAACAGTCAAGGAATTATATTTTTTTTTTAAATGAAAATAAGCTTGAAAGTTTGAACTGTTATGTGGTTCTGTGATTTCTAATAAGTTTTGGTCTCATTCACTGTTCTTTCCCTCAATTAAGAGCACTACAGAGGTCGTGCTGTAGCATATGACTCCTTATTTTCATTGAAATAGTCAAAAAGTGATGTTACTCAACCTCTGTTCCCTTGTCAAAAGCGGCTGGAGTGAGACATTGGTTTTCAAAATTTCTTTGTGAAAATTAGTAGGAGCAGACAGGCAGGGATCATGCAAATCATCTTTTCGTTCTTTTCCCTTTGTTATGGGATGGTCATCAGTCTACGCAACAGCAGATCTTTAAAGATTTGGCTTTGTACTAACATTTACTGAGTTTATGAATGTGCATTACACAGATATTTCTTAGTATGTCTACATTTCTGTAATGGGTCCCATAATAAAGATGATTGCTTATTAATTTTATAATTAGTACATGTGATTTATGTTAGCAAGTGCATGCTAATAAACCATCTAACTATTTTCTTTGCACCTTTCCGAGCTCAGAAAAACTTTCCAGTTCTTTACTTGTCTCAGTTTCGCACATTCATGTAGCATTTACATTTTAATACTTTGCAGTATTTGCCCCCTGCTTTCTTGTTCTAGCTTTGCAGAGATATGAGGAGATACACTAAGGTGATGAATGCATCAAAGAGGATTTTTGCATGGTCTTCATTTACACTATGTAAACATTTGGCATGTTGTGATTTTCCATGAACTTCATGTAGAAAATAGGGAATGAATAAAGCCTAAGCAAACTATTCCTACTTTTTCTGACCTACGTTTTTTTTGTTTGGTTGGTTGGTTGGTTTGGTTCTGGCTCAGTGGTATATATGAAGGGAAAAAAACCAAACAGGTCAGCCTGAACAACTTTTCCATTTATAAGAATTAACAGCAAGCTGAAAATTCAATTATTCCTGCTCTTCCACTTTGAAAACCTCCTTTCAGTAGTGCTCTGACTTGCACATTCTTCTTCTTTTCCTTCCTAACCAACGGCATATGCTCAATTCCAGTGTGAAATTCGAGTGTCAGCTCCCTGTAAGAGGTAAGACCTTTGTCTCTGCACAGGCAGATGGATGCAAGTTCATGAGAGGTGAAACACAAGAGGTTCCATCTAAACATGAGGAGAAACTTCTTTCTTTTGAGGTGTCAGGGCCTGGCCCAGGCTGCCCAGAGAGGTTGTGGAGTCTCCTTCTCTGCAGACATTCAAACCCCCCTGGACACCTTCCTGTGTGATCTGCTCTGGTGACCCTGCGTTAGCAGGTGGGTTGGGCTGGATGATCCCCAGAGGTCCCTTCCAATCCCAACAAGTCTGTGACTCTGTGATTTTGTGATGCCAACCAACCTGCCTCTCAGGTCTCACTGCAGGAGACAATGTATGGGGGAGAGAACACCTTGAGTATGGAGGGAATCTGCACGGGTTTAAAGGCCACCAGCTACTTTTGCCTTCTTTTTCTCACTAAATTATTTAATTTTATGCTGTATAAATTTCTTTTTGTTTAATACACAGCCCCAAACAACACTTGGGCACATACCACCAGCTTCTCAGACTCTTCAGGCCACTAAATAGTTTCATATTTAACCAGCTCCAAAGAGGACAGTCTTCCTGTTGCTGCTTCGTGTTTCATGAAAAGTCTTTTTAATTATGGTGATTCTACCTTGGTAGTTTTTCCACTATAATAAGCTTTTCACTGTCAGGAGGAGAAACAATAATAACAACAAACCCAGCATTAGCAGGAAACATTTAAGTCCTTGATACAAAGCTCACTGCCATCTATTAATTAACTGAGGCCACAGGAGCTGTTTTTGTCGTTCTCAGAAGAAAATTGCATTTGCAACTGATAGTTATAGCCCTTGTAAGAGGAGGCTGCAGAAATAACCTACTAATCACCTGATCATTTCAACCTGAATTCGTGGTGGTGATGTTTCCAAGAAAAGATCTGAGGATGTGTACCCAGGCCAGACCTGTACTCAAGGGTGTAATCATGTAAATTTTCAGGATTCATATGCCCGCCTGAAAAGCAATTCTAAGAATAAACTAACAATCCGGGAAAGCCTCCGTTACTTAGCGTGTTCACCTTCGCCTACCTTCTGCTTCTATTTCATCTGATTTGCTCGTTAACACTTGCATCAAGAGCATCAGATTCAGTAGTGAGCGTAAATGGGATTGTTGTTGTTTTATTATTTCCTTAATAACATCTCAGAGAAAAATTCAGGTCTCTTAATGGCAAATATTATAAGAAAACATTATCATAGAATAGTTTGGTTTGGAAGGGACCTTCAAAGCTCACCCAGTCCCACCCCTGCCATGGGCAGGGACATCTTCACCAGCTCAGGTTGCTCAGAGCCCCGTCCAGCCAGGGAAGAAAGCTCAAAGACATTTTATTTAAGTAGTGGAATCAACTTTCAAATTCTGAAATATTTAAAATGAGAAAATACATTGACTTGTTGTAGGGTTTTGTTTGTTTGTTTGTTTTTACAGCTTAAGAGCATGAAAACAGTACAGATCAGTGCAAAGGCATTAATAGCTGATTCTTCTCTCCGGCAGTGGCTGTAGCAAGAAGCTCAGTAAAGGTGTAAGAGCACAATAACTATGCAGTGACACTTCCAAGGGCACCTGGCTGCCATCCAGCAATCTGCAGCTCAGCAATTCCTGAAAAATACGCTGAGCCAAATTGGGCAATGGCTTAATTATTTGTTTTACAAGTCAGTCACTTTGAACACTATGTGTTAGACTCAGCTGGTCATGTTTGAATGTCTGTTGGCCCATTTGGCCCTATACATTGACAGCTGACTGCTATTAAAAGTAGGCATTTATTAAGGATGATGTGTGATTTTAGGTTTGGTTGGTTTGGGTTTTTTCATCTGTTTGCATCTTCATAATCTCCTCTGGTATTTTAGATGGCCTGTATATAAATTCTGAGTTTCCTTCTGGATTAGAGCAACATTAGAGAATTTTTTCACCAACACTATCATAAGGATTTTGTGATGGACTCTTTTCTGTTTTAATTTTTCACATTTACTTTCCCTGAGAGAGAAAGACAAAGTAGGGAAACAATCACTTTCATGATGTCTTCAGGTGAGTATTGCATATTATAGACACACAAAATAAAAGTCCAAATATTGAAATAATCACTTGAATTTTTGCTTTAGGAAACTAAGACCAGAAGCTAAGCCAATGTGAGAAGAGAATGTAAAGATTCCATGTGCTTGAAGCTTCAAGGCAAAATTATATTGTCAGTGTGCAAGAATTATTCACCAGTGTTTCAGATAATAAATCTGAGAGAATTAAAACCTGTCTATAAAAAAGTAAGTAGCAGGAAAAGGAGTTGAGTAAAAATGTATAGATTATGAACTGTTTGCCACATTCCACACAGAAAACTAGGTATTATAAATACAAATGGAATTATCCCTGTTTAAGAGGAACTTTATGGATTCATGTTTTCTGGCCTGACTACCATAAGCCCAGAGTTTTTTACTGGTTTTGAAATACTGTTGGAGAAGGCAGAGGAAGGCAATCACAATTGTATTTAATAGAAAGGAAAATTTAGACTAATAAGCAAGTTCATAGAACAGGATCTTTGAAAAGATAAAATCTTAAAATCCCAAGCTGTAGGTTTGTCCCTTTTTTGTGCTCCTTGGCACCCTTACAATGCTTCTTATTCCTGCTCTCCTGGGTGTAAGTCAATTGTAATGCTGAGTTAGTTTTTATGTAGTTTCTATTCATGAGTTCCTGGGTATAGATCAATCCTAATGCTGACTTGGTTTTCACGCAGCTATTTTTCATGGGTATTTACGATAAGTTTTTTCTCACATTATTCAACTAATGCTGTAGGAAACAGCTTAATTCGCTGAATATAATGCTGCAATGCACTCATTATTGCATAATTATCTCAAAAAAAAACCACAAAGCACAACCAGCTTATGACTGAATTACATGATTTTTTTTTTAGTGAAGGAAAATGGTTTTGATGCCTTTTATCAAACAGTTTTTGCTATTTATTATGACTTCTAGAAAAATAAGAGTAACAATGGGCAAGCTCTACAGAAAAATATAGCTAGAAAACAGCATCTTCCTCTCATATTTATGACAAAAACAATGTAGTTAGCTTTTGATCATCTAGAAATACTAAATCAAGCAGTTTGATTAGTTAGAGAGGATTCAAATAATGTCACTTGGCTTGCAGAATTATCTCACATGGCATTCTGTGTTTACTACTGTTCTTTTTTTAAACTACGGATTTTCAAGTAGCACTCAAAATTGTATTTACTTACCCTTAACAAGTCACATTGTTGAGTTACTACAAAATGTTTACTGACAAAAAATGTAGCAGAAACAGCAATAAAATATGCAACCTGTTCTTTCTGCAACGTTAAGTTTGCTAAAATGGAATCTCACTTAAACAACGACTACAGCATTAATTTTGACCCAAGTTGGTATTTGGACTTAATGATTCACTGAAAGTTTAAACAACATGCTTAGTTTGAGTCAAATCAAGATTTATTTTTAATTTTCTTGTGAAAGCCACGGTAGCGACAAATACAATTTTTTATGGTTTTCCTGCAGATAACTTAAACTGTTGCAGATCATTTAAGCTGTTGGACATTCACAAATTTTGAAGAAAAAACCTCTTTATTTCATTGGTCTGTTCTTGGAGAAAAGTTCATTCATTTTTCCTCTTGCACTTATGCCTCAGAGGGTAAGGTAATAATTACCTGGTGTCACCACTACTTGTGTTAACATTAAATAAAAGCCTAGTTCTAAAAAAATATAGGGTTCCATATTATTTTTGTCATGAATTTTTCATGAAAAGTTGTTCTTCCGCTAACAAAAGGACTGATTATTAGTTCGGATTGTGATTTTAGCTAGATATGTTATTTGAAATATGATTTTCATCAAATCTAAAACCAGTTATTTGAAAACCCTTTGACAACCATAAGATTTTTTTATATATATTTAACCTCTTCTGTGACTGGAAATCTTTTATACTAGAAAAGGAAGGAGAAAAAAAAAAGTAGGGAGGAAAGTGGCAATAAAGAAGAGAAGAAACAATAAAAGGATCTCCTTGTAGTGGTTTTTGTAGCCAAAGTTGATGGTGGTTCTTTTTTAGTATATTTTATATTTGATCCTTTCCCATTATTAGCCTGTCAGATGCTATTTGTGAAATAGAAAACACTTCATCTCCTAAGAGTCTGAAGGCATTGCTGTTCCTGAGATGTGTGGTAGCTTAGATTGTGCAGTTACTTACATGTGCTCCTCGGAGTATCGTTTAGGGGTTACTCTTGGACACATCCACTTTGTCAAACTTTAGGTGCGTTACCTAGGGGGAGGGTCTCCCTTGGTACCCCATAGTTGGTAGAAAAGGAGAGAGATGCCCTTCCACAAAGCAGTTCACAGCAGAAGCTTGACTTTGGCATTCCTGGGGACTGAGACTCTTCAGAGGAAACTAACATAAGGATTTTGCTCAGGATTAATGTAAACAGAAGTATTCCACAGTTGTCCTTCCACAGGCGAACTATGTATGTTGAAGGGAATGGGATGGTGTTCATAGAACCATAGAATTGATTTGGTTGGTAAAGATCTTTAAGATCACCGAGTCCAACCATTAACCCAGCAGTGCCAAGTCCACCACTAAAGCTTTTCCCTCAGTGCCACATCTACACATCTTTTGAACACCACCAGGGTAAATGTTTTACGTAGATACCAAAATAATTACTTATTTAATCCTAGAGGTTGATGGTTCTCCTGTTTTCCTGAGGTAGTCACTTTTTAGCGCAAATACTAGTGCTCTGACGACTGCAACTTCAGCTGGAAGACCTACAAGAGAGTCTCATCCCTCTAATAATTGATTCTGCCCCATTTGGGGGTTGTGACTCAGAAATCTTTATCCACAGTATTTTGCACTTCCAGAAATTGAGTCAGCTAATTTCCCCCTACACATAGTTTGCAGTGCTTGTCCTTGAGCACACAAAGTTTTGCTCGCAGGAAAGCTTTTGGTTCCTGTTATGATTTCATTCACTTTAATTCTCCTTTTCCAAAATGACAGAACTCAGAATTATGAGCATTCAGCGGGTAGATCCCATAAAGGATGTGTGTGCTTTATTCATTTAATCTGTATAGCCAACCAAATTGATCTAATGTTAAAATAAAAATGTAAGAAAACATCAGAAAAAATGACACTTAAGCATGTTTGCTTTTCTTCTTTCATTACAAATAGAGTTATGGCATAAGAAGCTCAGCTGTACATATTCACAAAATAAAAACTTAAAGAAGGTGAGAAGAACATCATGGTTTCTAGGATCAGGGATGAATTCATGACCTAGGAATGTTGACTGAATATATATCAGAGTTGTGTCTTTGTATCTTTTGATATTTAGATATTTTGCATTAATTTTCTAATAAACGGTTGTTAAAAAATACCAACATGTTCACATACTGCAGTCTTGTTCTATGTGTAATTCTTAGCTAATCAAAAGGTAATAAATTCCTAGTTAATCATCCTCCTAGGGGGCTCTTCTTTACCCTGTCCTATGACTATCAAGGAATTATCCAACTCATCAAACTGTTACATTAAGTGTTTGTGTCACACCTATGTGTCACCTTTTTACACTATTCCTCCCAGAAGTGACGTTTCTTCTAGACTTTAAAAACTTATGTGAATATATTTACATCCTTATCCTCTCCTGAAAACGCATGGGTGTGTTTGTCCAAGTTAGTTGGCTGGGTAGTGGCAGCACTCGCATTTGCTGTGACGCTCACTGTGTTCCTTTGTCTTCATCCATGGGCTTTGAAGGAAATACTAATTCTGCATCTGGTTCAGTTTCACTTTATTGACTCTTTGCCCTCATTTCTGCCAGTGTGAGAATAGGAAGGTGTTTCTTTCAGAGCTTGGCTATCTACATGGCATGAAAACAAGAAAATCAGGAGGGTCAGAGATAGAAGTGCTGGTGTGTCTGTGGCGCCTATGTTGGGTCATTGCTACCATGCTACCTAGCATGGTTTGACATACACTCTTTTTAGATCACACCTGGGGACAACTCAGGTGAAAGCACAATCCAGAGACTGTTTCCAATGGATGGTCAGGATGAGGATGGGCTCTTTCTCGAGGAAAGAGGAGTTAGCCGTTTGGATAGGGACCATCTCTACCACTTGCTTTTGCAGCCACAGAATGAGCCCTTGCCCATTTTGTTCTGCTAGGGCAGATGTAAGCTTTGGACCTGATCAAATGCTCAGAAAGCCCTTCCCATTAGGTAGAACCAGAACACATCAGAAAATTATTGTTGTTGTTTAGAAAAGTAAGTGGTGGACATTCTTCTGTTCATTGATCAGAGAAAGGCTTGACTCTTGGTTTATGTCCATAACAGAACTGACTGCATTTCCCTATGTTTATTATGAAGAGTAACAGAGGAAGGCACAGCAATAGTTGTTCTACCATAACTCTTAACAGCAGAGAACTCTGGTTTACCACTGCCAGAAGAGTTCTGTATATCCCACAGATCTCCTGATAAAGCTCTTGTGACAGATCTGCTCTCCTTAACACCTACCCTTCCAAACCTTGTTTCAAACAGCCTTAATGCATTGTGCTAGAACTGGGATCATTAGAAGCATGCAGTAATATCTCTCGTTGAAAGAACAGAAATTCACGACATCAAAAATACTTACTCAACTGCTAGTGTTTCTATTAACATCCTCAATCCTAACGCATTTTTAAGATCGCCGCAGAAACTATGTTCTGTTATGAGTAGGTGTTTTACCACACCTAGGAAGCTGAAGAAGAAAATGATCTTTGGGACCTTCGACCTGCTCTAAGCTCTTTAGTGTATATGAAGGAACTATTAACAGCAGTGTGTTTGTAAAGTCACGGACATTATCCCTTTCTTATTGGGAGTCCAACTGTGAATAGTACAATATTTAGTTATGTGGTTCCTTGGAATATGTAGAAATACAATAAGCAAGAAACAGAAATCTAATGGTAATATCTCCACAGAAAAAGACTATATATATGTATGTAGCGCTCCATATATATATATATGGTGAAAATGAAGTGTAGTATAACCAGATGATGCAATCATGCAAGAAGATTAGCATCGTAAGAAGAAACAGTTTGTGATGGTGTGAAAAATGGGTTTAGGTAAAGGAGTGCAGCCTGGATTTGTTGTAATTCAAATAATCTTTGAGAAATACATAGCATGGGATTCACCTTACTGAAAATTAATATTAAAAGTCAACCTAAATCAGATGTCTAATCTGGCTTGGATGTATCTTATTTGACTTCAGGACTTGATTCATTTGCCCACATGAAAGATTCTTATTTCCATTTACCCAAGTAGCCTCGACCTGTTGTGCTTTCAGTGCCTGTGTTTTGTACCTGCCAACCTCCTGTAAATGTTAAATATACTAAGTTATCTCAGTTGTCACTGGTTACCCATTACTGGGGAACTTAACTGAGCCTCTAAGTGTATAAAGTTTTACGGGATCTCAGTCAATACAATCAATTAAAGAATTAAAGTCAACTAAACAGTCATTCAACAAACCAAATGAAGGTGCCATTTTAGATTATTATGAACCTCAATGGAAGCTTAAACATCCAAAAGTATGTAGACACCTACATCTTGATACCTAAATTTCTCAACGTCTTTAAGAAAGTCCACCTCTCATCTCTCTTTGAAGTCACTTAAAAGAGGGGCAATGACTTAGGACTCTGTACCTCCCACCACAATATAGTACAAATGGGTTTCTAACAGGAACTTTCTACGTCATACCCCTAACTGTGAAGGAAGCCTAGCTAATTACTTTTGACTGGCTATTAACCGCAGCAAGCAACCACTTTTTGAGCTTACACATCCAGATAGATGCCTACATTAGGTATCCATACCGGCGTGTGAAATTTCACCCCTAAAGTAAAATCTACATTGGAGCGATCATCCTATCCTCCTTTTAGTGATGGTGGAGAGGAGTACACCCTGAGGAACTGATTATCATGTCCTCTGTAGACATCTAAATTATGGCAGGCAAATTGCATTCAACAGTGTCTGTGACTGTGAAAATAACCTGGAATAATCAGTTCATATTTATGCTTTTAATGTCTGAAATTAGATGAGACAAGTACAACTGCAGGGGTGGGAGATGAGATAGCTGTCTGAGCCCCTCTGCAGTCCATGGAGAAGTTGCCATAATCATAGAGAAAAGTCTGGACGAAACGTGTTCTTCACTTTATAAAATATAAAAAGAAGCAGAGATCAGCATGCACTTGTCATTGAACTTCTCAGTTGTTAAAAATAGATTACTCATGTTTACCTATCTTCTATTTGTAGATTCAACCTATGCCTAGGAGAAACATAGTTCTTTTCTTGGTCCTCATGAAGGGAGCAAGCCTCGTCTTAAAAATTAACCCAAGTGAACAAAAACCAGTGTTGTGTTACTCTTCTGTTACTCTTCTTGAAAAACAAACAGAAATGAATTTGAGTTGAAACAGCCAGAGGAAAGCAAGAAAACAAATGAATAATATAATGCATAAAACTATTTCTGAGGACAGGAACAGCTGGTTTGTCAAATCTTTAGAGACTATTAATAGGAATGAAGATTGCATTGTGTGTCACTGGGAAAAGCAACTTCCCTTAGGTTTGAAAAAATGACTTTCTTATTTGAGAAATAAGATACAATAGAAACAGAGAAGGGTTCACTGACAAATTTATATGTATTTTAAGTAGAAATACTAAAAAAAAGATTAAAGGAGTTTATTTTTAAGAGAATCTAAATAGTATGTTTGTGGTAGATAAGTACAGATAGGGTGAATTTTCCAAATTCGGAAAGCATCTTAAACGCTTGGGTGAAATTAATGTTACAGATTAAAACACGTGAGACAAGAATCCACATGAGTTAAGTGTCCACGATCGCTTGACAAAACAATATGTTTCTCAGTAATGTCGTGTTCAGTTTAACCACTGGATTCTGTGCTTTCATTATCTGCAGCCTTTTCCCCATACTTCCAGGGCTTTTTGTTTTGTATCTTTAGTCAGATTTATCAAAAGATTGTTTAAGAATGTCGATAGATTCACCTCTGTTCTCTGGCTGATGTGCTGGTGCACTATATTTTTGCTGTCTAAGGGGATGATTATATGCACAGAGGAAACACAGTTGTATTTCAGAAATATTTTTGTTATGAAAAAACCTGATTCAGGTAGCATAGAGTATCGAAAAAAACATTCTCCAGCTTCTACAAAGGTTCTAAACAGCTCAGTAAATGTCAAGTCATTTTCATTAAAAGGCATCAATTGATTCAGAGCATCCATGATGGGGATTAGGAAGGATCTCAGGTCTATTGCTTCATTGATTAAGTTTCACACCATCATGGTGACTAGATTGCTTGTTGATGCTAACAAGAGGACATTTTTAAGCACATCAGAGTGATATTCTGAGCCCAGGCTGGTGTAGAACAGCAGGAAAACAGAGCTGGCCCTTATCTTAGATTAGTTATCCTATAATTGCTGAAGAAAAATCAAATTGCTTAGTTATAGCCATCTTATCAGGCAAGGAACAATTCTGTGAGGAAAAGTAACAAAATGCATCAGAGCGCACAAGGGATTATGAGAAGTATGGTTACTTTCCTGTATTATTTCATTATTAGATTTTCTTTGGGTATATACAGAGAAATAACAGAGTAGAATGAATAAAGTAAAGGAATATGATAGACAGAAACTAGATTTTAGCCTAAATAAGGTTTTAGCCTACAAAAGGATCTGTTTAAAGCAATGGAGGGATATAAGTAAAAGAAGGAGCTCATAGACTTTAATATAGGCGAGGTTTATAATATTAGCTACAGTGAGATGTTACAAAAACCTCAACAAGAGCAGGCTTTGTTTTCTTTATTAGCATGGACAAAAACTCTTGTAAGGAGTTTCCAGATAATTAATTTAAAGCTCAAGGACTGGAATGTGGTCTCTTTTTGAGATCAACTGGAGATCAGATAGGAAAAGCAGATGGAGGAGAGAATACATAAAAGGAAGGAAGCACTGGGAGACCACATCTCCTCAAAGAAGCAATGTCTTCTCCTATGGACTGCTTATGAATACCCAAGTCAAGAAACTACACAAAATGCTACTAAAAAATCCCAACAAAAAAACAAAATGAAAAAACATATGGTTCCCACTTAGTTTTGCTCCAAACTGGGAGATTAGATTGGTTATGGTGACCTAAAAGGCTTCATCAAAGTGACCTGTGAGGCCTTAAATAATGGAATCTAGTTGAAATATCGACTTGAATATCATGATAATATTAATTTAATTGTACTGTGTTTACAGTGCGACTCCTGAGCATGAGAACGTTTTTTTTTTTTTTGAAACATGGCAACCAAATATCTGAGCAACATGGCCTGACTTTGAAATTTGACCTATTTTGAGGGTATAAAATGGTTGTGGCCAGATCTCCATAGGTCCCTTCTGACCTAAATTATTCTGTTGTTCTGTGATCTCATATCCTCAATTCAGTTGAATACTGTTCAGCAGGAATTATAATCTGTTCCTGTCTTGGGGATATTAGACAGGCCTATACTTCAAATTTTCCTTTGCATTTGGATTAGGAACTGCTTGATACCACGTGGTGCTTGCCTTGTATTGGGATCCTAAAATTTTTCCAGTGTGATGACAATTGCCTTACTGACTAGTGAGAGTTAGCCACAGCTTTAACTCATCCAGTATAGATGGGGGAAAAAAAAAAGTCAAAATCAGCCTTCAACTTATATTTTTAGGTTTTAATCTCCTTATTTTACAAGAGACTTGATTTTTGGAGTAACATTTGAGGCTTCTCTGTGCAGGTGAGTGATCACGTGCTATTATGCACTAATGAAAGACGAAGATATAGAAGAGGGGAAGGAAATGAGGATTGGGTTATAAATACCATTTCACAAATTCATGCCTTAGTGCCCCTCTTCATTCTGCGTGGATTGTGGAACTGACTGTCTCTCTAGCTTGAGCTTGGGGGTAATATTTGATTTTAGACCCAAATTCCTTTGATTTGCAAGACTAAGGTGGCATACGTATTAATATTAATACAAAGCACCCACATTTCAGTATTTTAATATGGTTGTCCACAGATGTACAAGTTGTCTAGATTCCCATTACAACAGAGTGATTTGGTGAGGACTATCAGGGTGCAAAGAGAGAAATTAATAGATAGCACTAACACGACTCAGTTTCTTAAACATAAGTAATGCCACTCAGGGTGCTCTTGTATATCTGTAATATCTAGGTGGAGCTGGCAAACATTATATAGGACTTACAGGAGAGATATAGACTTATGAAGGAAGCTGCAAAAAAAACGTATTTTCTGAAATGGCATTAGATGCCTATTTTGGGGTAACTTAGGTGAGCCCTGGATCTCTTCTGACTATACAGAATTCATGTGCTGGACACCATTGGGAAATAATGAATGATAAATGGGTTATAAAATAGCACTTGAATCTTACCAAGAAAAAAATGCTTCTGTCGTGTCCACAATTCCTGGTCTCCCAGGCTCTGAAAATAGCTTGGTACAATATTTACTGGGGGAAAACCCAGAATTTGTGCCTAGGTCCTATTAAATCTGACATTTAAAAAGTTTCTATCATTTTTTTGCCCCTCTTTTTCTCCACCAAAAAGAAACAAGCAGTAGGCAAGAAGGGCTTTAGCTTTCACCTATTGCACCAAGAAATAAAGCTACATTTGAGTCATCTTTGTAACATAAGGCCTGAAAGACCCTATGCAGCTTGGGGAGGAAATCCCTGTCACTGCTCAATATTTTCTATCCAAGAGGATAAGGATGCTGAAACTCAGAAACTCCATCTCTAAACTTCCCAGGGAATACCATGCTTGAAACCCATTCCTCTGAAAACCTGCTGCCACTGGACACAAACATGGGCCCATAACTAAAAGGAGGGGAGAATCCAGCATTTCTTCTTGCACCGAGAACATATACTTCCAAATACATCCTAAAAGATCAGTCAGTGCTCCAGCTCCCTGCAGATTTGTAGATGGGTGACCAGAGGACAGGTTCATAAAGATGGGTCCAAAATCCACCAGAGTCATAGAGATGGGTCCAAAATCCTCCATGTTCATAGAGGTGGGTCCAAAATCCCAGGAGGATGTTGGAGAATCACTTTCCCTCCACTACAAGCCCAGTCCTGTGGGGGAATGAAGGTACCAGGTTCCCCAGGAGAGACATTAAGGAAAGTGTGACCAGCTGGTCAAGGGAGGGAAGCCTGAAGGAGCTGGGTCTCTTTAGTTTGGAGGAGACTGAGGGGTGACCTCGTTAATGGTTATCAATATAAAAAGGGTGAGTGCCATGAGGATGGAGCCAGGCTCTTTTCAGTGACAACCAGAGGTAAGACAAGGGGTAATGGGTTCAAGTTGGAACACAAGAGGTTCCACTTAAATTTGAGAAGAAACTTCTTCTCAGTGAGGGT
>VWYH01001701.1:1401550-1433846 GCA_013399365.1 Pampusana beccarii | reverse complement strand
GCACAGACTGAAACACAGGAGGTTCCACCTGTATATGAGGAGAAACTTCTTTCCTTTGAGGTGCCAGAGCCTGGCCCAGGCTGCCCAGAGAGGTTGTGGAGTCTCCTTCTCTGCAGACATTCAAACCCCCCTGGACACCTTCCTGTGTGATCTGCTCTGGTGAACCTGCTTTAGCAGCTGTGTTGGACTGGATGATCTCCAGAGGTCCCTTCAACCCCAACCAGTCTGTGATTCTGTGACCCGGGTGGCCGGGAAGGGAGGTGCAAGGATCTCCGGGGCGGGTCTTGGGCAGGTGGGGGCGGGCTGAGCCTCGGCTTTTGGCAGCTTCACCGCAGGCAGAGGGAGCGGGGAGGACCCGGCGGCCGCTGCCGAGGATGCTAAGTTTGTGCTGGCTGCTGCTGCCGCTGGTGAGTGCCCGGCGGGCTCCCCATGGGTTTGGGGGGTACGAAAGGGGGTACCGCACATCTGGCTCCTGACACTGTTGCCCACAGCTGGATGGCTCTGTAGCNGGGGGGTGATGTCTGCATCTACAGGGTAACTTTCCTTATAACGGGGAGTAGGTAGGAAGAAAGAAAAATAAGGAAAGGATTTTTTTAAAAATAAAGAAATAAAAGGGGGGGATGGGGATGTAGGAGGGGAGGAAAAAAAATACTCCTGAGTTAGAGGGTTGACCCATCTCTTTTCTTTAAAATTTTCCAGCCCTAAGATGCTATTAATAAATGTGTGTTCATTTCCATTCATTAGAATTGCAGTTTCCAAAGGACAGAAAAGCATCCCTAAATCAGAATAGCTGTAGCGTGGCTTTAGAGAGACAGAAAGGGACAGGTTGCTGTCTCAGTTGTCCTGAGAAATGCAACTTTGCTGAAGTAGGAGGATAACTAAAAAGAAATAGTTCCTCTGATGGATTTGAGACATTTACCCCTTTGAGAGGGCACTGATGTTTTTACCGCTGAAGGCATCTGTTTATAATATCAACAAGCAGGAGCATGAACAGACTTCTGTCTGCTATGCACTAGAGGCAGCAGGTGAGGTTGTATCATTAAACATCAGGGGAGATGTATGAGCACAGGGACACAACTGGAGCAGGTATATCCCTCCCTAAGCCCCATGCGCTACTGCTGGCTTTGCCTGGGCTGGGTAGCAAAAGCTACTGTAAGTACCAGTACAGTCATATATCTTCTTTCCTCTCCATCTTCAGCCTCAGAGAAGCGTTTGGAAACCTTCTTATGGGTGTGATTCCCAGGGAGTCATTAACTCTAACTTTAGTCATTTCACACTTAAATGTTCAGTGTGGGCTGTGATTCAGACTCCTGTTGTAGTCAAGGGAGAGACGGTCACCTTATTTTGTCCTGAGAAAGACAGATGGGGTGACTTGTCTTCTTCCACTGATAACAGTGAGAGCCTATGCGACTACAGACTGATCGTGACCCTTCCATTTTAAAGGTGAAAGGTGACATGTACATCTTCACACCTGCACCTCACATCCTCCGAAACTTGCTGTTTTCCTCTGTACTTACACAGCTTTATGTACAAGTGGTAGGATATAGGTCCTCGCTATGTAAACCTTGTCACAAATACTTATTAACACTTGTTACACCCTTATTTCAGGGAAAACTAGTCAGCCTAAAATGTTAACACTGCCGCAGGCAGAGTGACACTGGCATCTGGAGTGACCTTTTTACACATAATAGAATCACAACTTATTCTTGCAGCTGTCAGCGGAGTGGAGCTAACCTGAAGGGATGTATCATGCACATCTGTGGGCTGCCACACATCATTTTGATGTTTTTAGCACATTGCAAGGGACTGTGCCCATAGTAAAAGACATTCTATGAACTGCATGTTCTATGTAGTTTTCAGCCACAAACTATCGCTCATATATGAGCTCCAGCTATATGTCTGGTAAGAGTCAGTGCTCTAAATATCAATAGTTTTTGTGTCTCAAACTAGGTCTCCTGGCAAGCTTTGCAACCTAAGTTAGACAGTCAAGGAAGGCCTGAGACCAATAGGATATACTGAGTAAACAGTCCTTTCATGTTTCAAAGGATCATGCCAGAGCAGAGGAATAATTCTAGTGTGGATTCTGCAAATAATTCATTATTCATAAATGAAAATAAACCAGAATAGTAATCCTGGAAACTTCCTCTATGAAACTGGGTACTTTTACCTCCTATCAGCTCCACAGGGAGCTGTATGTTGCAGGATATACTTTGTGCCTTGCAGAATAGAGTCCTTGACATTAAAAATTACCCTTTGCTTGTAAGTGACAAGGAACAGGGAGCAGTGGGTGCTGAAATGCATAAAAATGACTTTTCTTGTCTTAGATTTCAGAGTCTCAGGAAACAGGGGCTGGGGAACAAAAAAGACTCTGCATTCACTGCCCTACCTGCTGAGCTGAACTGCTTTATTCTTCAAACACATAACAGCTTTTCACACTTCTGGGGAAGGGGTTCAGTCTGATCTAATGAATGGAGGTGGGAATGGAAACACAGGTGGGTTATTGTCAAGATATACATTTGCTTTAATAAAGCTTTTCTTGTGGTAACAGCTATATGGATCCAAATCTGTGGCAAGATGCTGAGCTTCTAATAAAACAGAGCTGGGTGCCTACATTTCGGATATAGCTACTATCAGTTAATTTGTGTTGGAGGGATATACATTCTTCTCTTAGGGATCTGGTCCCTATAGACCTCAAATTCCCCTCCATAGGGAGCTGGAGGTGTGGAAGGATCAGGCTGTTTAAGTGTTTCTTTAGCCTGGAGGGAGTTAATGGAGGGAGACAGGCTCCTGTACAGTGAGTCACTCTGTCCTCAAATAGGTGTCTCAGAGAGGTAGGAGGAATCCTTCCCTGGAACCGCTGGTTTGCCTTCATTGGTCATTAAGGGAGGCTTGATGGGGGAGTTTAGATTAATCATCTAAAATTACATATCTAAAATTAGGAATCTTGTTGAAAGCTACTCATTTAGCCTCCTTCAATACTATTGGGAAGAAGTGGAAACACTCCAGGAACAATGGCCATGGGTTCAGTTGAATGAACCTGCTGATGGACTTCAACATCCAGGATCCAGTTCTTTGGGATTCAGTGATGTGAACCCCACCTTTACGTAAACATACTACATATGCAGAAAGGGAGACATTTGTCTTTAATCTGGAGGAATATTCGCAATAGCAGAAAATGAAGATCCTCAGTTATTAGTGTTCTGTTATTCTTTAAGTGTTAGTAGTAATTAAATGCTCTGACAAGGTAAGCATAGGGCTAATAAATTCATTTTTATTTTTCTCAATGCAATAATAATTTCACAGGGTTTATAAACAAAATAAATTAGTATGACTGTGTTGTAACATACAGAATACCTATGAGTAAATAAATATATCGATATACATGGATATGTATGTATATCAAGTACTGTTCTGTATAAGGCTATGCAGTTAAATACAGTCAGATAAAAGCAATCCAATACACAGAGGAGCATTCAAGCATTACTCCAATGTCTTAAAAACAATCTTGAAAAGATATTCCTCTAAATTACTGTAAGGCAATCAGTGTCTCAGCTTCTCTCGTTCCATAGGTAATCGAGTTAGAAAGAGAAAACAAACACTGAAAATATCCTCTAGGTAGTCATTTTCAGCGAAAAAGACTCCTGAAATAATCTATTTGGCTGGCTGAAGAGAAAGATTGGAAACAGGTCTTTACCTTTGGGGTTGAAAGCTTCTGGGATCAAGACTGTGTCAGAGCTTGCACGTTGAGGGCAGGACTTTCTGTGATAACTAAACATGTTGCTGGTGACTGGGGTCATGTCACTGCTGTGGTGACCTTGTGCTTTACACTCAGGCAACATCAAGAGTGATGAACATGGTTTGGATATGGCAGAAACCAAACAGATGCTCATCGATATGTAAAAGCGTGTTTGAGCTGTTGACTTTTTTACTGCATAGGAAATGTTCTGGGGTTTTTTTACACGTTTTCTTGTAATTTTCTGACACAACATAGTATTATATATATTAGACTATAAATATAGCAGAATTCCTTATAGGCCACCATGGATAGGAAGATCTTTACTGGGGTGATTGTAAATGTAATTTTAGGGGAGAGGGCAAGAGCTTGTGGAGCTCAAGGGTGATCCCAGCTCCCTTCAAAGCACATGTGAAAATTGGCCCTGACTTCAGTGACCCCTGCTTCCAGTCTCAAAGCTGTCTAATTAGCACTTTTCTGTTTGAGAAAGGAGTTAAGCAGATGGAAATAGACAGAGCTTATGGAAGGTTTTGATGAGACGTATTTAAGAGTTTGAAAAGTTTATGAAAAAGGCTGAGGATTTATTTGTCTTCTTCAGTTATTTGACCTGTGTCTATTTATTCGACCTTCCACCCTATAAGCCTTTCCTGTTCATCAAAATTTCAGATGAAAAAAATATATATGCATTTAGAGCATGTCCTGGTTCTCTGGACTGTGTCTTTGGCATCTCTGGCCAACTTTCAGGACCGACTGAACACTTCATTCCACAGCTAAAACTGGGCAGGGGGTGCAGGAGTTTTGAATGTCTTTGCTGTACCTTTCTGTGCCCCAAAATACCAGGTGAGTTTTAATCTTCCAAGCCGGGAGTCAGTGTATGACGTGAATGGGAGACAACTCTGGTTTTGTATAAGGTAAAGCTAAAATATTCAGGCATCAGTGTCATATCAGAAAAAGCAAACAGGGGAAGCACAGGCAGGCAGAACAGGGAGTACAGAGATGATTTCAGAGGAGATCTGAGATGAGATCTGGGACATGAATGCAAGCCGTGGAGACAGAGGCAAAAAGAACAGTGATGAATATTCTTAGTAAATGATTTATGCGTTTGATGCAAAACCTATTCATGAGGTTTTAGGACTGTGCTGCATTGGAAACAAAACTGGATCACTGGGAAGACCCTTCAAGTTCTTGAAACCTTCCCATCTTGCCACAGAATTCAGCCACTTTGATTTTTGATTAATTTTCAAAAAGACCAAGTGTTACCAATTTATTTCTGGCTCTTTGATCCCATTGAACTGCTTTCGAAAAAGTGACTAATGTATTTGGTGCCCGGCTTTGAAGTATTTTCCTTGTTTTCAGAGAGCATAGAAAATGTCCCTGCTTTTCCTGAAGTGTGTTAATGGACTTCTTAATGAGTGAAGATCTGTCTTTTATGTGACATCTAAATTACAGTTTCTCTACCACCAAAACAGCCTAGGGGCACCATCTTGGGATGGACTCTCAGGAAAGATTTCTTTTAACTAAGTTCCACTAAATATGGGATGAGGATGTTGCTAGAAAAACTCTCTCCCCAGAGCTTACTAAGTCTGATGTTGTCCAACACGAACAAATCAAAGCCCGAAGTGCCATTAGATTGTTTTTTCTCTGTTCAGATTTGGGCAAATAAATAAACTATCATGCAACAAAGGAAATACAAAACAATGTCATACTTACTATCAGTGAGTATACACTAAAGATTTCATTGCAGCAGCCTTACAGATGTTAAGAAGAGGAAGTCTAAAAGTAAGCGCAAACCCAAAATGTGGCTGTTTAAACTGTCTCAAGTTTTTAGCATGCCCATGTCTGTCATAGGTAAATTTTTAATGTTCACTATGTGATTGCTTTGTTCCAGACAAGACTGATTTATTGCCTAGGACTTAGATTTAAGATGCCCTTGTGAATTTTGACTGGTCATTAACGCTCAAGCCAACCAAGAGGTCTTTGTTTCGTGATGCTCAGCAATGCAAAACCCTGTCCCTTGAGTGCTGTCTACAACACCACATGAAACCTCTACATTTTCTTATAAGCCTTGGGGTGAAGACACACCACTGGGAGTTTCAGTAAGGTTCATGCCAGGTTACTACCTAGCTACTAGGGATTGTTGATCCAAGAAGTAGCATTTTAAATCAGCCTCTTATGCTTATTACTGTGGTTAGAATAGACGGTCACATTGGACATCCCCCCTTCAGAAATCTTTGCTTCTGTTTGGTCGCTAAATAATCCTTTTCTAAGGTGAACAGGAGCTACTTGTGTCCTACAAGAGCTCTGCCGTTACAGCAGGTGCCTCTCAAATTGCACTATGTCCCTGCAATGAATACAGAGCCCCTGCTTTCTAGAAAGCCCCACCATTGTAGGGAGATGAGAGCAAGAATATGCACTTTTCTCTCAAGGCATTGTGAGATTAATAACAAAAAGTAAGTAAGCCATATCCAACAAATCACAAGTAATGTTCTGCCCAGAAGGCTTTTCTTTAACTGTAAAATGGTTTAATGTCTCTCTTTTCCCTGATGCCTGGGGAAAACCAACAAATTGAAGCATCATCACAGTTCCGAATTTCTTGTATATATGTCCTTTTTTTTAATTTTTTTGTTGTTGTTGTTGTTACAGTGGGATTACTTCCAGGAAGGCTAAAAGATTATTAGTTAACACCACCGCAATTTTTCGCTTCTTACATGATGATCTGCACTTGCATTTAATGTTGATTTTCAAACACTGAAATGCCAGTAATATTTAACCTATGCACTGGCCTATAACAAAAAACTCTGGGCTCTGGTGGCAACAGCCAGCCCTACCCTGAATCCAGTAACCCCGAAGAAAATAAATTGTGAGCATGCTGATTAATTACTTAGCTATCGGTGGTCATGGGGTTGACTACCATGGCACCATTGGTGACGATTACCAGCAGTAGGTCAGGATTTCTAGAAGAAATTGTAAAATCATGTTTTCTGGTGATTCGTCACTGCTTTCAGAGGTATGAGTCTGGAGTACATGAACTAGGGATCTGATCTGCTGTGGCAATTCCTCTGTCATGTGTAAAACCAAGCAGCACATCTTCCCTGCAGGTAGGGTATGGGCTTCTCCAGTCACTGTAAATGGAATAAATTGCTTCAGTTCAGCTTTGGGCCCCTCATCGTAAGAAGGACATTGAGGTACCAGAGAGAGTGCAGAGGAGGCAACAAAGCTGGGGAAGGGGCTGGAGCACAAGTGTGATGGGAGCGGCTGAGGGAGCTGGGGGGTTCAGCTGGAGAACAGGAGCTGAGGGGAGACCTTCTGATCTCTGAACTGCCTGAAAGGAGCTTGGAGCATGGAGGGGGTTGGGCTCTTCTCCAAGATAGCAAGTGACAGGACAAGAGGAAACGGCCTCAAGTTGCACCAGGCGAGGTTTAGATTGGATATTAGGAAAAAATTCTTCCCAGAAAGGGCTGTTGGGCATTGGAACAGGCTGCCCAGGGCAGTGGTGGAGTCACCATCCCTGGAGGGGTTTAAAAGGTGTTTAGACAAGGTTCTTAGGGACATGGTTTAGTGCTAGAGTTGGGTTATGGTTGGACTCGATGATCCTGAGGGTCTCTTCCCACTGAAATGATTTTATGATTCTACCCTATGATCTCCCCAAAGTGCTTCTTTCTCAAAGGCATTTCCAATCTCCTTTCATGTTTTTATTTCACTTTGGGTTATGACTGGCCACTGCTTTCAAACCTTGTGCCAGAGGACTCAGTATAGATGGCAAGTTGTATAACATCATGTCAAAGTTGTCATGACTTTTAAACGTAAGGACTAAGAATATTCCAAACCCAAAGTTTATCAACAGTAACAGAGTCCAGAAATTCCAGAAAGTGAAGAAATGAATTCTTCCCTGTCCAGCTGAATCCATTTTCAAAAAATGAAATAGTGAGAGATTTATGTTTATATTTAACAATCATTTTGTTACTACTACTCGAATCATCTGTTATGTAGGCTGAATGCAAAGTTAAATGCATGTTAAAAGATAAAGTGATGAGCAGAGAACCTATTAATAACTGAAAAATTGCATTTCAGAATTACATTACTATAGTTGAACAGCAAGAAGTACTATTTTAAGAGTCACTCATGCTGATTTATGAAATGCGTTTCGTATTATCCACTAGAGGAATATAATGCATGAAAAAGGCCATGTCTTAATTTTCTTTTCAAATGGTCTCCTTAATCCTTTTTCTGTTCTAATATTAGGATGCATGAACCATCTCTAGGGCCTCATAATTAAGAGCAGTCGGTCTATGCTACTTTAAAACCCAAATGTAGGCAGAATTTGTAAAGGTTTTTAAAGACAAAATTGTGTTCTTTTTTTTTTTTTTTCCCCAGGCAAATATTATTGCTAAGATGTAACAGTCTACATGACTTTCAGTAAAATTTCTGTGGAGGCTAAAAGAAGTCCTGGTTGCACTGCTCACTGAACACATTCTGAAGGCAAATAAATCAACTTCCTGAGACTGAAAGGCAATATAGCAGTGATATTTTCATCTGTTCTCTGTTTTCAAAGTCATTAGAAGTTTAGAATGGCCTACAGTCTTCCTCAGAAATGTCTCAGAAAGCCTTCAATCTATCATTTCCATTAAAATCACTGCCCCCTGAGCCTCTGGTTTTGCCTTGAATAGCACAGCTGGCAAAGGAGCAAACCCTCTGCTCTGTTCCATGTAAGACTCCCTGTGTTTTGAAGATCCAAATATCCCAAAGGAGGTTTTGGTGCAGTATTCAGTGTGCTGAATTTATACGTCTTATTTACAGAAAAATCTTCAGCTTGAGTTTTCACATTCTGGGAATCAAAACATATCAGCCATGAGGTACAAACTGGAAAGAAACCTGGCTCTCCTCATGCCAATAATCACAGAAAATCTTGGTTTGTTTTGTCTTTTTCTCACCAAGGCTGAGGGAATCCATCCAGAATGCAAGATATTCCAGCAGGTGGTGAAAGAGGAGGCTCTCTGCTTAGAAAAGAACGAATCTGTTTCACCTGATCTTAAAGGTAATGGTCCTTACTGTCAAGCTTTGATATGAAGACATCTTGTATAGTATTACTTCAGGGGTACAATGTGAAGATACCATTTGTTCTCCTGAATCAAGATTCAATTCCTATTTTCATTAATTTTCTTAATATCTTGAAGTGCTTCTCCTTCTATAGGCTGGGGCTGTACATCATCTGATATTAGATATCTTTAAAAACTCAATATCTAAGTCAGGACTTGTCCTCTTAGATTGTCTTAACGTAAATGGGGAAAGATGGGTGTCCCTAGAATGTGTTTCAAAGTCTCTGGTTTAGACACTTACTTCAGGGGAGATTAATCTTTCTCTGGAATCATATTTCTCTTTACTAACTACAGAATGAGGCTAAGATGATTAGTTCAGACCCTGACAAGTTTACATACTTAGTTAGGGCAGGAAAACCCTGTTTGGAATATCTTACATTGCTGAAATATTTGGTGTGTTCTGAGCTTATATCCAAAACTCCAAAGCAGCTTCCACAGAAGGCACTGAAAATCATGCCCAAATTGTATTGTGTCAAGAATGACTCCAATCTGGAGAAAATAATTTATGCAAAAAAAACCCCCACAAAACACACAAAAACAAAATAAGAAAAATAATCCAACTTCTTCAAAATACAGTATTTCTACATTTTTAGAGGCTCTTTATTTTTTTTGTGGTGGTGTTTTGAAATCTTTGTATGCTCAGACATAATGAAATGAACATTTCAGAGACCATGTGAAATATTTTTAAGTTGCTATGTGGGAGGTTCACTTTGCTGGGGTTTAGACATTGTGGACAACTGTTTCGAATTGATTCAAAGTGAAATTTCAAAATATTCAAACTCTTTCAAAAGTTCAATCACACTTTTTTGGGCCAACTTTGTTTAGAAAAGTACTAATCCACTTCAGTGAGATTTTTCAGTCGGCATGAATTACCAGATGTTCATTTTCTTCAGGGGAATTTATGAGGCAAAGATACCTCATGCACTTGGTGTGAATAGAAGTATTGCAACAACCTGGAAGAATGTTTTGCTAAGCCTACCAAAACTTAGAGACTTAACCCCAAGATATTTCATTTATCTTCTTGTTTCTTTTTCTTAATCCTTTCCAGTCACTCTAATGTCTTGTATCCTTCTTGTACTTGCCTACTCTATCTAGTTGTATTTTTCCTGCTATTCAATCAAGTCCAGAATACCTCCTGGACACATTTTGCACTTGGAATACCCAGTAATTCCACCAAAAATGTCCTGGCAAAAATCAGGCATTTTCCATAATAATTTATTACACGCATTTTCTATTTGAACAGTATGATATTCCAAGTTTTTTCCTCTTTACTGGACACATAATTATGTGATTTGGGAATCCTCTTTGTAACAAAGGCTACTCAAATAAATAAAAACTACTCAAAATTCTGTTAAACTATTTAAAAATCTTGAACCTTGTCAACTCTGATCTTCTCAAAGCTTCCCTTTCCACCTTTT
Organism: Pampusana beccarii; assembly: GCA_013399365.1. Lineage (NCBI taxonomy): Eukaryota > Metazoa > Chordata > Aves > Columbiformes > Columbidae > Pampusana > Pampusana beccarii. The sequence continues at coordinate 1,423,599 of VWYH01001701.1, read as the reverse complement.
ACTCCCTAGAAACAGAAAAATGTTACTGAAAGTCTGTTCTGGCATTTACAGCCATTCTCAATATAGTTTAAGTGAAACATTAAATCTGGGAAAAAAAATTAATCCCCAACATTTTATCAGGGGTATTTTAAAATTATACTAAGATCAGTAAAAGTCCCAGTAAAAAAAGTAAAAAGATCAGTAAAAAAATCTCAGTTTTCAGGAATTGCACATGAGACAACTGAAGGATCATAACTGTACAGAGTTACTTCTCAGCACTCATAGAGAATTTGAGCTGGAATAAGTCTATGTTGCAGAGTTTTTTAGTCTAATGTAGTTCCACTTTATTCTTATTCTGCAAAGCAGTGTTTAATGAGTGTCATCAGTAGAGTCCAGGGTGCCATTCCTCTAATCTTGAAGTGGTTGTGTAAAATAGGTCAATTGAATCGAGCTCTAAAGTCCTTATTTTTTCTCATCTATCTGAAAAAGACTGAGGCCTGGGTTACTGAAGAAGGCTTAAATATCTATGATGCCAATATTATTCGATACCATTCCGACTGCAGTTGTCTCGATCAAGTCTCAAATGACTTGGGCAATCATTAGTCTCTTGAAAGCATTGACATGTAAAATGCTCTTGCTGCCTCTGCACTCAGCAGTTTCTCAGATACAAACTGTAGAAGTCACTGTAAGGGAAGCCAGATCTAAGATTAAAACCGTACAGATTCCACTCCTACGTAAGATCACCTGATTCTTGTTTTTAACCCCACATTCCCAAACATGACAGATATTTAGACCCAGCTCCTCAATGGTACTATAGTCCCTCTAAGAGAGACCCTTTATGTCCTTAAGTCTGTGTGGGCTACTGCATGTCTAAGTGGGACTCATATTCCCTGACTTTATTAATTTGAAAATTAGCAGCCTAGTTTAGGCTATAATCATCAGAGACACTGAGGTATTTGCAGCAAGTGATTCATCTTGTCCTCCGAAAGGAGCCAGCAATATACGGGATGATTCACACGCTGGAAGTCCCTGTTTCTTTCTACAGATTACAGAGAGAACATAACTAAGATTAGCTAAAATATTTTAGACAATTAAAATTAGGGATAATGAATCAGGGCTTCTATTTTCCCATCTGGCAAATTGGGGATACCAGGAATTTCATCCTACCAAGGGTAATGCTGTGAGAGATTCTCAGGACTATGCTTTTGGAAGCCAGAGAGTAACTTTGCTCAGCTACAGGCAAGTAATATTGCTTTCACATTTCATCTCTTGACTATTTCAGATTTTCCTTGCCATCAGTCACGGAGGAAACAGAAAAGGATCAGTGAAAGAAAACGACACCTCCCAAATGAAATTCATACACTTCTTTGTACCCACCTTATGATTACCTAGAGATTAATTTCAGTTACAGCGCAGTGGTTTTTTTTTTTATTATTTCAATCATCTTTACATGCTGGTAATTTTTCTGTGCTGCACCCACACCTACTTGCCAACAGACGCTGCGTGACCACAGCTTGAGTCTCAGTGTGATGCATCCGTGACTAAGCTGTGATTAACTATAACTTCTGAAAACCCTTTCCATCGGGCTGATAGCTGGTAGCATGCCCTGCATCATCAGCTGTCAATCTCTGGTTTAGGGAACCTCATGAATGCCAACCAGACAGACCTACTCCTGATGATGGTTGTTTTATATGATGCTGGGAGTTGTTCTTCTAGCTTGGGATGAATCTAATCCCTGTTGAAGTCCATTGTAAGAATGCCATCGATTGCCTAAGACCAGGACTTCAGCCCTTCAAAACAGACAAAATCAGTGGACTTTAAGTATGGAATCAAGGGACTAAAGCTGAATTTTTAAGTCTGGTGTTTTTCAGTTAGACTTCGAAACCAGTAATGAGAAAGTGCTAATAACTATTCAATATTTTGATTTTGTTGACTTTTGTTTTGATGATACAGAGAGCTTCAGTTAATTTGGCTTTCAGATTGTGTCTGTTTGAATTTCAGGCACTTTCTCTCATGAGATAAGGTGGTGGAAGGTCCAGTTGGAATGCCAAGTGCATATGTGAGCAGCCATGCATTTAAGGAGAAGAGGAAAACAATGCAATCCTTTATTTGCAGAGCTGTGCTACCTCTTGTGGCTCTTCTTTCACGTGAATTAGTGGGAAAGCCACAGACGATATCGTTATGGAAGATCAATCGTGTGACGTTCTGTGTGTGTTTCTTTATTTAGAAGCCCTTTTTTTTTTTCAGGATGCGCCAGAGATTGGGATGGTCTAACCTGCTGGCCCAGAGCCACTTTTGGGGAGGTGGTTAAAGTTCCCTGTCCCAGGTTTTTTGAAGAAATCACCCATATTCATGGCAAGAATTTTTTCTTATGCTTTTTATCCCTACATATTTTTTTAAGAAATTCTAGTAGTTAAATATCCTGTAACTTACCTGTTTTCCTGATTCACAATGCTAGCTTGTGTCAGTAATTATCCAGATACACACATTGGCTTATGGTCAGTATTTGACACTGTCGTTTTGTGTTATTCTGTACTGAATTTTAATAGTCTTTTTGATGATCTAAAATATGGATATTTGCACTACGTTGTTAAGGTTATAAAGCAATATAATTATGTCATAGAATCACTGATTTATAAAGTCACAGAATAAATAACATTAGAAAGGACCTCAGTCCAATCCATCTAGTCCAATCCTCCAGTCAGAGCAGGGTCAAGTTCAAAAATTGTAAATTCAAAGTCGGATCAGGTGGCTCAGGGTTTTGTCCACAATCACTAATTATGTTGTAAATGCAGGATAGACTGCATAATTGGATTTACTCTGTGTAAGGATTGAATTTGCAGAATGAATTTACTATATGAAATGCAGAAGTTTCGCTGCATCTTGAAATGAATGGGAATATCTCAGCTTTTCAAATTGTAGCTATATAGAATATTATAACTCTAAAACCAATCTTGCTGAACATGACTAGACCTGTAAGTGCCTAACTTAAGAATCCAAGTAAGAATATAAATTTGTTGTTTCTTGTCAAAACTTAAATAAAATCAACCCTGTAATTCATTCTGTGATATATCTTATCATTAAAGGCTTCCTTCAGAGAAATTGTACACAGGATGCATATTGGTCAGAACCATTCCCACCATACACCATTGCCTGTGGATTTGATGAAGGTTCCAGTAAAGGCCCTGAGGATCAGGTGAGTTTTTGGTTTCCTGACTGTGGACATCTCCAGAGCATCTTGTTCTGAGTGTGCTGAGTAGCTGGATACTCCCAAACATCTGAGCCCTGTCAGAATCCAGTAATTACCTGCCTTCAGTTCTAAGATCAAGTCTTTTAGGTATATTTAGAGGCTGTTTAACAAATTTGGTTTAATATAAAGCAAGGAGGTTGCAGGTAGCACTTTCCTCTCCATCCAGTTGTCTCCTTCTGGTGTTAATGAGTAAAGTCGTGATTAATTCACTTGTCCTGCCTAACAAACACTCTAATTCTCTGACAGTGGTGATTTGAATCCTTATCATGCACTCATCTCCCAGGGAAGCTCTACCAGCCTGTCTAGGGGGAATTTTTTCAGGGAAAATTTCTTCAGATCCTTCCTGTTGATTTTCTTCCAGATTTTCTTTGAGTCAAAGGTTCTATAACTTTATAGCATGCTGATCAATACAAATCTTTAGGAGGAAACTCTTGGATGCCACTGAATATGTCCACACTTTATATTAGGTGTTCAGTGGTACTCAGTCAGGCTTCAACGGCATCTATTTTTCAACCACATCGTATGATTTAAATGTCCGTGGTCCTCATCATTGTACTTGGCCCCAGGATAGGAATGCCTCACACTTCATTGGTGGTGGTTGCTTCAGTGGTGAGCTTTGTCTCATGGCTGAAGGTTGTTGATTAACAGAGATACTCTCGCTGCCTTTGAATTCTGACCTTTGCTAAATGGGACAGTTCCACCACAAGAGAACAGAGGCATCTCCATCCCATCATCTCCAGTCTGTGTTGGACAAGGCTCATGCATCTTGCACAAATGCAAGATGCCTGCCTCCTACTCCTATTGTGGTATTTTGATAGAAGCAATGGGATCCCTCCAATCTATGAAAGAAAAGGCTAACTCATGTAACTCCTTGTGAGTGTTCAGAGTCATGACTCAACAGTTGAAAATGCTCTTGTCACAGACCAGCGCAAGAAACAGAGAGGTGAAGAGGGTTGTCATCACTAACACTTTAGGTGGTATCTGGAGTAAACCATTAGGTTCTCCAGGCATGAAAGCTCAAATACAGAAGCACTACTTCAGGTAACTGAATCTTTAGGAAGAGCAGACACAATTGGCTACAGCTGTTTGGCTTCATGAACTTAGAAACTCAAGCACAGCTGCAATAGGCAGTACAGATAACTGTAACTCGATTTTCCACCTGTAAACTAAGAATATTTGTACTTTCTTACCCCACGGGGAAGTTAGAAGCACAAATGCTTAAACAAAACTTCTGGAAAGTTACTGGAAAGCCTGCAAACAATTCAGAAGGGATGCAAGACTGGTAAGGTGCCATGTGTTCTGGTGTGCGGTTTTCCAGCACTGGGAGACCTAAACTCTCATCCTACAAACCTAAACTCTTCCTCTCCAGAACAGCTTTCTAAAAGCAAGCACTGATGTGATTTCAGATTAGGTCCATCTTTTTGAAACACCCCGTATATTTGCATTTTAATGATATGGAAGATTTGAAGGCAGAGGTCTCATCTGTGCTGTGGCTGTATTTAGGTTGTTATTCCAATCAAACCCACAAGGTCTAGAAAAGGACAATAAGATCAGTGAGCTCTATTGCATTGTGAACACAGGGAAGCAGGTAAGAAGAATCCCACTTATATTCTATGAGAACCACTTGTTTTGTGTTTGGTATATGCAGTGAGGACTTCTGATGTCTTCTTCATATAGTGTTGGTTTTTTAGCTGTCCTACAAAAGCAGATAAAATGCATCAAAATACTTCATTATTTGATTGAAGAACCTATTTTATCATTTTCAGCTGTGCTTTGAAAATACTGTATAAAAGATTAGGACTATTTCAGAAACACCAGGATGGTTCCCAGGTTGTTAGAGTTGCATGATTTATTTATGGATCTACTTAAAATTTCTGTTATCTCAACCTAGAATTTCTACTTTTTGGATAATAAGAGTTTAGATCAGCTAAAGAACAAAGCGTCCATTGCATTTACAAGGAGGACGTTTGCCTTCAGAGAATTTAGTTTCTTGGGATTTGAATAAGTAGGTTATCTTGTAGCAAATCAGAATGAAATTTGTACAGCTAAAGCAACTTAAACATTTCATTTTTCTTCAGACACAGGATATTTGAATGCTAAACAAACAAACAAATGAACTATAAAGAATTTACAGTGTTATGGTACGTACCTACTGAATGAAAGGTTTTCCCAAAGAATTGAAGACATCACATTGTTTCATTGGCTTCAACATTCCTACCTCCACAGTGTGGTGTCACTGTTTCCCAATGTTTCGGTTTCCTCACCTTCAAAATGCAAGTTTTATTTCTCTTTTAGCTATAATTGTTTATGAAAATTAACACTTATCAATTCAGTGGGAAACATCCCTTGAGCTAAAGAGAGCAGAACCTGGCCCAAGACTAAAGTAACGGATTGACAAATCACCCATCAGCAAGCTTCAATGCCCTCAGAGTCTTTATGTATCTATAGGGGGAAATCTAATTACCTAACAAAAGTAACAATTTCCTGTTGAACATGCTCAGAGGGGTCACTATTTCCGACGAGCCTGTAGGTTGTGGAACCTGAGTTAAAAATGTTTTTGAAACGTAGTTTAGTGATGGAGAGAAAAACCTGAATGGGATCATAAGCATGCAAAGCAGCACAAAGGTGATGGGGCTGACTAGTAAGGGCAAATGTATCTTCGTGAAATAAGCAAACCAGCATGCATGCTGCATAACCACCAGCATTGCTTTGTGTTCTTTTTTTCTCATAGAAATCATATTATTCTGCATTTTGGCGTGTCTACACTGCTGGCTATGCAGCATCAGTGACTTCGCTCATTACAGCTCTAATTGTCTTTGCTGCCTTCAGGTAAAAAAATGGTCTCCTTTCAGGATGTGTTAAGATAGGTGCATTCTAATTCCTCTCAAACATTATGTGGTTTNTTTTTTTAATTTATTATTATTATTATTTCCAAACTCAGGTATCACAACATTGATGGCAATGGATCCTTCTCTGATCATATTGTGGAATTTTCCTGTAGATGTTAAAAAATAAAGCTGTCTGGCCAGTTTATCTAAGTCCAGAAGTGTAGGGGTAGTTACATTTAAATGCAGGAGTAGTTACATTTAAATGTAGGAGTAATTACATTTATACAGTCCTAAAATTACATTTGGCTCTTTGAAAGTAACCGCGAGGCTGATGTGGCTCCCAGTGAAAACGAGTTTGACATCCCTGTCTTAGTCACTTTAATCTTACCATACAGTGGAAATGCTCCAATCCGTTTCCACTATTAATATAAAATAACTATTTTTCCATTGCATAGCAGGACATGCTCTGCAGAAACTGCCTTGTATCCTGAACATTTACTCATTTTAAGATATTCATTCCCTCTGTGAAAGACCATTTCTTCCATAACTGGGAGCTATAGAAAGAGATTTAAAGGAAGTTAAATATCATGTTTGATGATGTTGGATATTAGGAAATAGATCCTGGGTTTTATTGGTTCACACTTGGACAGAAGCCTTAAGGTGACTCTACAGACAAGAGTGGAGGGCACTGAAGCACCTTCCTAGCTGGAGCAGATTTGTGGTCTGAAAAGTCATATCACTTACAGAGGGACCCAGAAGCCAAAAATTGATATTTCCAAACCTTGAAGGAGATTCCTTCAGCTCAAGATAAAACTGGACAGGGCAATCTAAAGAAACACATCTAGGGTAAGGCAGCTACTTCTCTGGTAGCCATCCCACAACATGCGACTGAGAGCCCTTAAATATTCTGTTCTCCTCCAGCCAGAAAAGGAATGAAGAGTTTGTGGCAAGCTTGTTGAACAAAAAAAGCCATTTAGAATAATTAAAAGTCATTACTGCAATACAGCCCAAGGGGCCCAGAGTTACTCTGTGCTTCTGGCATCTCCTTTAAATATGTGGTGATTCAAGGACGATTATACTAGCACTTTTATTAGCTTAAACAGGTAATGACTGCTCTGCTCCCTTGTGTCTTACTCCCTCTCAAGCACTGACAGATCATTTATTTGCTTTGGAAGGTATCTGAAGTCACCCTGTATTCCTGTCTGAGCTTGGAGACTATGAGAAATTTCTCTTGAAGAACAATTTGTATTTTTCTCTTTTCACATCAGAAAATTCCACTGCACACGGAATTACATCCATATGCACTTGTTTGTCTCCTTTATCCTGAGAGCAATTGCTGTTTTCACGAAAGATGCTGTTTTGTTTGCAGATGAAAATATGGACCACTGCCTTATGTCAACGGTACTGTACTTGCCCTTTCTCTTTTCCTTAATTTAACATTTAATTCTTGACCTGAAGAGAACGTGTAGATTTCTTAGTTCCATTTTTCTTTAGTTTTCTAGAACTGAAATCTTAAAACAAACAATACCACGCACACCCAAAGACCAAGTACTATGGCTACGTTCAGCTTTGATATATAAGGTACAGGTCTGTTGGCTCTAATGAAGCTGTAAAAATTTCTATCAGGAATTTCGTCTGTAGGAGACAGCAAATGTTTCCCTTTCAAAAAACTGAAGTCAAATGAAATGATAGAATCCTAAAGCTACTGAAGTCTTGTAATAATTTCTTCTTTCTTGTGTGGTAACATTGAACTTTGCTTGTACTTGTAGAGAAACGAAATGCAAGACAGAGTAGACTTAATAGCTTTTCTTCCTCTGCATTTCCAGGTTGCTTGTAAGGCTGCTGTGGCATTCTTCCAGTTCAGTATTTTAGCCAATTTCTTCTGGCTTCTTATAGAAGGGATATACCTGCAAACACTGCTTTTGCTGACTTTTGTTTCGGACAAGCAGTATGTATGGTGGTTCATATTTACTGGCTGGGGTTAGTACTCTTTTCCTCTTTATGTTATTTAGTATCTCCATTTACTTTCAGATAAAGTATAAGATTTGTTCTGAGATTAAAGGTGCCTACCAAAGGCACCACTTTTCTGATGAAAGTTGCCCATTCATTCAGTACTACATCAAAACCATACCATTATATTGTCTGTCTTATCTTGTTGCATATTTACATGGTTCAAAACTTTGAAGGAGAGGATAAGATGGATTACTAGAAGCACTATGATACACCTGCTCAAAAGACTGAAGCACTCCTGTTTATGATTGGAATTATTTTCATGCAACTACAGTAATTTACAAGTCAGCCATCTAGTCTTAACTTTGTCTCCAGGTTTCTCCTGCAGTCAGTAGAGTGAGGTATGTGTGGGGTGGTGGTGATTAATCAAGTCCTCAAGAAGATCCTGGAAACACGTTGCCTTCCTCCACTGACTAGAGAACTTTGGGTGACTAAATTTAAATTGACCATTCGCTTTTAGCAAGCAGAATTAGATAGATTAATCTTAAACCATGTGAGTTAGGCCTTGGAATCAAATAATTCTAGTTTTTTCAGAGACCTTCTGGCTTTAAGAAATCTTTTGAGATTGTATAGCAATTAAAATTGTCTCGTATTGTCAGAATATGTACACATAATACATAAATTTTCTTTCACTGCAGAGGATTGTTTATTGTGGTTCTCATATTCTTGTACTTCACCTTGGCTGTTCTGAAATGGAGGCATCCAAACTGAGTGGTTACATTGACATTTTTTGCGTAAGGCTGAAATCCAAATTCTCCTGAATTAAATAATATTTTTTCCTTCATCTTCAGATTCTCAGACTTTTATTTTAATGTAAGTAAATTTTAGAAGTCTGAATTCTATAAAGGGGATGTTTATTTGGAGCTATTCCAATTATGATTGCCTGAAACTAGATATTTAAACCTTGATTAATCATAGCTGACTTGAGATAACAAATGAAACACCTCAATAATACAGTAGTCCTCATCTCCTTCTATAATCAGTGGAAAGTGAGAGACACCTCAGGGGAAACTCAGATCTTAGGTGATATGGACGTAAATATTTCTCTTCATTAATTAAAAAGGCAACGTGAAGATAATAGGATCGCAGTTTAAAGGCCTTGAGCAAAAGTCTAAAATTAGGAAGGACAACTTCTGGGCCTTTCCTACAGATCTTAAATGACACTTAGAGAAGTATTACCTATATTTCTATAGATATATCAGTGAAAATGTCATCTGCTTCAGATTAAAGTCGCTTTTATGGCAGCTTGGAAAGTCACTTAGTCTTTGGAAATTCAATTCCACAGAAAGAGAGCAAAAGAAATTGCTAGATTATAGGTCTGCCAAAAAAAAGGAAAGGCGGACATAACTATTCAGTCATAAATGTAGAAGGAAAAGCAGTGACAAAGTGAGGCTAGAAATCACCAATTCCTGGATTCACCTAAATTTTCATGGAATGACCACCAATAAATGGCTCCTCAGACCAAAAATGTGAACTCTTCCACGTAGTGTATGGAGAGTTGTAAACAACTCACAAAAGAGCTCTAGCTATTAATAAATTATTCCTCCAGCATCACAAGTGCTTGTAATTCATACCCAAACCTTCCAGTAACTCGTAGCCCTTATTTTTGAAAACATAATTTCACAAGATCCCATCTTCTCCTTTATTTTTTTTTCATTCTCCTACTTTTTTTTTTCCTTTTTCTTTTAAGGAACTGCAAGATAAATTCCTTCATAAAGTTATTTAAAATTGTCTGGCCCATTGTCTGAACTTTAATGTACATCCAATCTACTGCACTGTGAACCTCCTCGTAATAAAGTTTCCAGGGGATATGGTATTCAAAACAATTACATTTTGTTCCATGTTGATTTTTCCAGGAGCTCCCGCTGCTGTGATGGTTGCTTGGGTCCTCACAAGAATCCATCAACAAAATACAGGGTAAGTCAGAGCTTGTCTAAGGAAATAAGGATGTCCAATTTTCTATTGTATTTTGATTTGCTGACAGGGAAAAAATAGAGACTGAAAACACATCAGAAAAGAAATTGTTTCAAAGTTGTGCCTCTAACTTTTAAAGTTCGTATGCACATAAGAGAGAAAACTATTTTTCGTCTTCTTACTTTGATGAAGTATTAAAAACTGGAAATATCATAGTAAGTACTGAAAATGCATTTTGATTCCTAATGGCCAGTCCTCGGTATATTTATATTTTAAGAAAAACACTGTCTCTGTTTAAAATCAGTCAGAAATTACTAACTCTAACTTCTTCAAATAAGTGCTTCCCAAACAAATGCATTGTGTCCTGAAATTAGTTTCTTCTTTCATTTCCATTCAGTTCTCAGATTATTTTTTTTTCCAGTCTTTTAATACGGGAGCCAGGTATAAAGCAGACGATTCTTTACTAAGAGCTGCCCTGAAGACCTTTGGGTCATTTCACATGAATGATAGATATTAATTTATACCTGCTCAGGCCTCAGATTAACAGTATAGAAACAGTAAGTTCTATGGTCTACCACATCTGGCACATCCTATTTTCCTTTCTTCTTTCAGAAAGAGGGAATACAATATAACCTAGCGTGTATGGCACTTGATTGGAGGGAGCTAAAACTGAGCTGGTTTTGATGTTAAATACATCTTCAGACTTAAAACAAAGACCAAAAGCCCACTCCGCTCTCTCCCTTAAGGTACCTTTACCAGGGGTCTGGATTTTTCTTGCCTACTTTCCTCATGGTCCCAAAGTCCATATGTGGATGTTTGTAGTTTAGTCTCTGATCTGTACCCTGCAAACCAGTCACATTTCCAACAGAAGAGCAGGAAAGAAGCCTACAAATATACTTTTATATTTCTTGACTTCACTGAGGTTTTTCAACCTTTGCCTCACCCTGAATAAACTTCCTTTAGAAAATTTTAGGGAGGTATCAGTACTGGCAGAAGCCTTTAAATAGAGATTTGAAACTTAGAATCCATAATTTTCCTATTTTGTGACAGAAATACTTCCATACGTTTTTCAAAGCTTGCATAGGATAGATAACATGACTGGGTTTTTGTCTGTTTCAGATGTTGGGATGATGAAGAAAATGGAGTGGTGTTATGGATCATCAAAGGCCCCATTCTGCTAAGTGTATTAGTATGTTTTTTCATTTTGTCTTGAGTATCTTTTGAAACTTGAAAGATAACTTAGTGTCTCCTTTAGGTAAGCTGGGAGGAAAGCCATAGCACATACTATGGTACTGAATTTCAAATAGCTGAAACTTATAGTATAGCATGTGGTTTTGTTATAGTTTTTGCTGGTTGGTTTTTGTTTTGAGGTTTTTGTGTGTGCTTATTTTTTTTTTCCTCCCAAAACACATTAAATCACAACCTAAAGGGTAAATCCTATATATTCTAGAGGCATGCTAGGACATAATGGAACCACCTTTACACCTCCATTCCACATACCAAAGGCATGTCTGTGTCTCTGTAAGTCATCTCTGGAGAAAAGCAATCCATACTGGCAAGATTCTTAGAATATGATGCTGGTTTAGTACAAGAAATACGTATCGATCATTTTGCCTAGTATATTTTTTTAAATTAGTTCTTAAGATGTAAAGTTAAGATTTAAAAAAATCTCCCTTGTGCACAAATTTATTCCATCTAAATTTAGGGTTGAAACAGTTCATTATTTAGAACTGTACCTGTTATAATCCCTGTCATAAGTGGACTATTTAGACCATGTAATATACGTGCTGACAACAAGTACAAATTTATCAGACATAAACTATATTGAAATGTGTAGGTCTATATTAAGTCAATGTAATTTTCAGCATATCTTTATGGATAACTATATATTGGTGGGAAAAATTAATACAATTTCTAAAGTTATTCATTTGATCTGAGAGCAGACCTGCACTGGTTTATAGTAGTGCAATTCCTACGAGTTGGGATCTTTAATTTATATCAACTGAAAATACGTCCTGATTTGTAGTAAGTTTACAGATTCTGTCTTGTCTTTTCAGATTAACTTTATTATATTTATTAATGTGATCAGAATTCTAGTCCACAAATTGAAATCTCAAGAGCGAGGAGGGAGCCATTCAAGTCACTTTGTGTACGTATTTCTGTGTCACTTGATATTGACTCATTCTAGCTGCTGTAAGATGTTTTATGGGCAGGAGCAAAAATGTTCTACTCCTTACCAATAGAAAGATAAATCCTCAGAAGAAATAACAAATAAACTTTCATTTTAATCTCAAATATCACATCCCTTTTTTTCTTCAGGGGGAGGAGGGTGGGATGGATGTGGGGCAAAATGAAACAAGTAAAATATAAAGTGTTACATCTCCAATAGGACCCAGCTTGGAAATGTTAAGAGTAAATGTCTAGTAGTGTGTCCATCTTGCTTCTTGGTCCTTCTGCACAAACACCACACTGAGAAAGATGCAGATAATTTCATTTAAATTCTCTGGTTCTGGTAACTGAACCCAGTCCTTCCTGTTTGTGATCCCCCTCACAGTCAATGGGGGTCCCATCAATGCAGTCAGAGGACTCTGGTCTGTTTGACTCATCCTAAGATAAGTAGGTATGACTGTTACCTATGGCACAGGACCTAGCATAAAGCTGTGCCCTTCTGGAGTGAGGTAAAGGCCAAGCAAAATACCTTAGGACATCATCAATGGCTCTCACACCACTATTTAAGCAACCAAATCAAGCCAAATGGACAGTGATGACTGGATCTCTGGTGACAGTTCTGGAAGTTGAGATACACAGGGGATACCTACATGTGATTGAGTTCAGTCTCAGGAGAATGGATCAGAGTACTTAGTTTGGTTCCCCTGTTTTTGCATGTGTAGCAGGGAGGAAAACACTTAAAAGTCATTCCAGAAATCTTGAGTGCTGATTTATTAATGTTTGTTCACCAGCGGTTGATGGTGGGACTGGCAGAATGTAATCTTTCCATAAGTTTGTTGAATTTATTTGCTTCCATTATGGAACTGCCCTCCATATCAAAATTTATTCCAACATCTAATTTCTATCACTAATTCCATATTTCTAACAGTGCATTGTTCTTTAATTCTTGTTTTTCCAGGAGACTTGCTAAATCTACGTTACTTTTGATCCCGCTCTTTGGAGTGCACTATATTGTATTTGCGTTTTTCCCAGAAAGCACTGGTTTGGAAGCTCGTCTTTACATTGAGTTGGGCTTGGGTTCTTTTCAGGTAAGCTGGACAAAATGTTAATAAGTCCTAAGAGGTTTGGGCTGAAACACCACACTCTCAGGAGTTTTGCATTTTAGATTGGTTACTAGAGCAGGTGTTAATAATGTGTCTACATTCAATGCACACATTCCATCTTACTCCTTTGCAAGCCCTTTCTGTTGTTTGTTCCCTTATGTTATTATTTGAAATCTCACCTTAGTTTTGAGTTCTGACTCAGACTTCACATTAATAATCATTAAAAAAAAAAAAAAAAAGTCTACCTGTATTGAATAACAGTGACCAAGTACCATGAAGACCAGTCTATGGATTAAGGTGAACTGATTGAAACTAAGTCCAAATATAAAAATGGTGATGATAAGAGGACTGAAAATAAAAAGAAAATTTATAACAACCTGTTCTGTCCTTACCCTTTAGCAGTAATGAAACCACCATGTTAAGATTTCTTTGTTTCTTTTATCTTGCTATACCACTGTTCAAAACAATATCTTGGATTTGAGAGGGCCAGGGCCCGGGTATGGTACACATCATAATAAATAGCTGAGGTCTTTTTCCTTCCACTCTCCCCTTCACCCCACAAAAGCTTGTCCACATTGATATATGTTGAAAATTATTCCTCATCCACGCTTACCTCTGAACCATGGCCAGACCGTGGGAAAACACTTGCTGGCTCAAGGCAAAGCTGTGTCATGGACTGTGTTGACATTTTAACAACCTAGAGAAGAAAAGACCAGTATCCAGGGCTGTATCTCATTCAGTTTACTGATATAGATATAGTCTAGCATTATGGAGTGTTCATCTGTGTTGGCACAGTTTGTGAAAAGGCTTGGATCTAGGCTGACACTCCCTCAAATAATGTCTGACTGCAGTTCTGGGTGAATTTGAACCCAAGACCTTTTCCAATAGGTTGTTAGAATGTACTCATCATCTTATGTGTTAGATAAGATAATTTAGCAGTAAGGATGTAAAACGAACAGGTCTTCATCTAATTTATTCACTACTGTAAACACAGATTAGAACAAGACAGAGGTCCCAACTACCTTATCTGAGGAAGAACTTTTTTGTAGGATGCAGTAAAGAGTAAGATAGAATGATAGAATCATTTTGGTTGGAAAAGACCTTTAAGACCATTGAGTCTAACCATTAACCTAGCACTGTTAAGTCTACCACTAAACCATGTCCCTAAGAACCTCATCTACGCATCTTTTAAACATCTCCAGGGCTATCCTGTTCCAATGCCTGATAACCCTTTCGGTTAATATAGCCCTTAGTATCTGCATACAAGGGCACTAATATGCATATAGTGTCACCATTCCATTGAGGAATTTAATCCCATTATGAAAACCCAATAAATAGTGCCACATTACCTACATTCCAATGGAAAATACATATTTTTGCTATCTTACTCCAATTTTGAATAAAACTTGATGTCTTTCTCTGACTCCATGCTTTAAATCTGGATGTCTGACTTTTTTCCCTACCTTATCTCTCCTAGGGTTTTGTTGTCGCTCTTCTATATTGCTTCTCAAATGCAGAGGTGAGTAGCAAGCACAGCAGTTTATTATCAAAATCTTTTAAACCCGTGGGCCTCTCTTGTTTTTAATTTTTTTCCTATTTCCAGAAGAAATCTGTGCTTTGATCTGCTCCCAAAAGCATGAAATACCCATAGCTTATTTTTTTCCCCTTGGTACCTTTGTTGACTGCGTTCATACTCATACAATTCAGGCAGAAGGGCACAAAAAAAGCTTTGAAGCATTGACCCTTTAAAAATGGTTGGTGACTTTCCTGTCAGGGGACTTTTTTTTCTGTTTCATGTTTGATAGTTATCAGGATGAAATCTTGCAACAGTACTTACTTTCTTTGGGTTTATTTTCTCCTAGTGAGTTTCTTCCCTTTCTCCCTTTCCCTTTCTCCCTTTCCCTTTCTCCCTTTCCCAGGCAACATGCATTTTCAGTAGTTTTGTCCAAACAACTTCTCTCCTGGTTTTGTGACACTGTTAGAATTTGCATAAACTCCCTGTGGTACATTTTAGAGAGCCTATCACTGAAAAAAACTAACAAAATTTGCTTGCACTTACCCCAGCAGAACAGCATGAAATAAAAGACATGAGAAAATGTAAAAATACATCTCGTACTCAGAAAAGTGTGTAGGTTAGATGAGAAGAATGATCCACTAACGGTGCCTCAGTCTCCCCACTAGCTTAGACTGGACACTTCTCAGAGCTAAATGTAGATGAAGTTAACTAATTTCCTACTGTCCCTCAACCTCTGGACCTCCAGACTTGTTCAATCAATCTGTCAGTTATGTATCAGACGGTAAAAAAAAAAAATCATTTTTTCCTGTGATTTTGAGGATCTCTGAAACCTCTCTCAAATTTAATATGTATTCAAGTTGATGCAGTATCTTTCAGAGTCAGTAAGGGATCTTTAACAGAGATTTCAATTTGGATAAACTGAAAGCCTGGAGAAGGACCCTTATTTTACATCGCAGGTCACAGTAAGGAGGTACAGAAGATTCAGTATGAGGAAAAATAGAAATTATACAAAAAGGTAGAAATATTTATGAAGCAGAGCTACAACAACAAACAAAGAAACTACATTCCAAAACTTCCCTGTCATCCTCTGAGTTTTGGAAATCAAGTCTGTTTTTTCTCAAAAGTGAGTAGGGACACAATTCAAGTCCTAAAAATGTGTTAAGGATTAATCCTGATTGATTTTCTTGCCTTTGTGCATCTGGGCTAAGTAGTCAGGCATACATTTTGCCATATTTTACCTTCAATGTCCACTAGGTCTTAATTTTCTGATTCTTTGTTTTTAAATTCCTTTTCTGCAGGTTCAAAGTGAACTGAAGAAGCAACTGTGCAAATGGAAGTATCAAGAATACCTGAACTTCACACACAAACATGGGACTTTGTCCAGGGAAAACAGTCCGGTCAACTATGTCACTCAATTATCACTGCTTGAAAAAATCAGTCCAAAAAGGAAAATATCTGTGTACCAGAATGGTGTAACTTCCGTCTGAGCTTTTCTATCAGAATGAGTTGATGTGATGTTGTAACATACCACTTAAGAGCTGGCCAGCTTGATCCTTTATGGTGTTCCATAAGTGTCAAGAGCCTTCTGTGAATTTCTTGTCCTAAACGTGAACTACTTTTCTCGCCTGGTACACATCAGTATCACAACTCTCTCTCCTTAAGCATATACAATCCACTTGTTTTATTGTGAAAAAACAGACCTTGAGATAGTGTGAATTAACAGATTGTCATCCTGAAAAAAAAGGACTACATTAATTCCTCCCAGACCCAGCGTATTTGCCACAATGTTGTTAATGTTTCCCGAAATTTCCAGTTTTCAAGAGCACTATTCCTAATCTTCTTTTGAGAGAGTTATGTACTGGCAAAGGTTTTCCATGTTTTCTGATGTTTTACTGGTGTTTTGAGTCAACGGGAGCCAACTTAGTGGGAATTACACACAGAAACTTGCTAAGTGCCTACCTGTGGTGCAGCAACCTCCTTTAAAAGGAATGTCAAGGTGTCTCAAGAGTGACAGAAAAAAAAGAATGAGTTACATTATCTGCTTGGGTTTTTTTTCTTCCATGCTTGTTGAATAGAGAGATTAAACTAGGCCACAGGACCCTAACCCCTTTTTTGGCCATGGGAAAATAGGGAGTAGCTGAACATTAGGCAGATTACGTGTGTATGAAGGGAGAACATAGAGCAAGTCCAATGCAGTATGCCAGCTGAGTTAACTTGAGCTCAGAATAACTTTCAGACCTAGCCTGAGTGTCCAGATGCTGGTCCTTGTGCAGCTGGAACAGACCTTCTGCCATCAGAACCTTGAAGGGTGACTGAATCCATCTATGAAATACATAGATCTATGAAATCCGTGCTTTTGTGCTCTTTTTGGGATCTCCCTTTGAGGACTAATCTGCTGTGATTGCTGTGATTATCTCAGTCCTGCCCATCATTTCTCAGCTCATTATCACTTCACTCAATTGTTTCTGGAGTCAGAATTATCAACACAGCAGTGTGGTCTAGTGAAGAAAAGTGTGGTCTAGTGAAGAAAAGTGTGGTCTAGTGAAGAAATGTATGGTGTAGTAAAACAGAGTAAAGCAATTTTGTGCTAGCATCACTTCTTTGGATGGCTTTCCTCTTTCTCCAGGACTGAGCTGGACTCTACCTCAAACTCTTCAGAAGTAAAGAAAGGGTGCACAAGATACACTAGACACAGCTATAGATCCTTTCGAGGTACAACCATTTCCAGGAGAAACTACACACAGACTTGAAAGCACTGCTAGAGACCATGACCATTCAAGTATGTGTTGGCTTTCTGTGAACTGCAATATCAGTTTAGCTTTAAATAATAGTGCTCCAGTACTCCATTTAGCTCTACTCTTGGTTAATTACTTAGGCCAGGAGACATTTGACTTTGTGGGAATGTCTTGGTTGATTTTAGGTGCTTAATCTCTAGTTCCATTATTGTAGCCAAGATTAATTGTCCAGATTTCTATAAATATGAATCAGATCAGCCCTTTATTAATTAGGCATTAAACCCATCTGTCCAAATGAATCAGACATTCTCTTTAAGGTGTAATTTTGTGTATTCTGATCTCCTTATCAGTTTTCCTTATAAAAGTAACCTTTGCTCCTGTGTTGTTTAAATTTGTTGTTTAGCATAGTGATGTTAAAACATTTGTATGATGTACATCTATAAAATGCAAGTGATAATTAAAGTTGTGACTTTGTAAATTTTAATTATGTCCGTCCGGATATTTAATTTGAGACTTTATAAAAAAAGGACAGTCTTATAATTATGTTTACTCTGGATACAGTTTTGAAGCCAATGAATAAGTACAATTTTGATCTTCTCATACAAGAAAAGATTTACACTACATGATCCTGCAGCCGAGTTAATATCCCACTCCCAAGACACCATCACTAGGACACAGGTCTGTGGTACTTCGCTTTTATCCATCTCTGGGAGAAGACCATTATTTCAGCTATCTGACTACTTCTGAATAGTTTCTTCAGGAAATTTTTGTGGTAAATATTACTGAGTTGTCTATGTGAAGGAACTGACCCATATCTCTTCATCTGCCTTTGCTGAGGAACAATGTTGGAGCGAGTCATGCTTCTGCTTTTGGCTGACCTGGGAATATTTCTTCCGGAAAAAAATCTGGCCTGAGGCTTTATGTTCTGGAGCCTTCTTCTGCCAGTAAAACCTCCTCTTTACTTTCTTTTCCACCTAGCTTCGTTGTTTATTTGGTGCATGTATCAGCTGCCTTGTGTTTTACATCAATGCCCCCTTCCCACCTGAGCTCCCAGCATGGACTTAGGGACCACCCATTTCACTACATGTCCTCTTCTTTTATTACTGGAAAGCTGCTTTACTGGACCAAGGATCCAGAAGAAAGAAAAATGATGGCAAAGAAAGGTGATAGATCTCAGTACACCATTAAGAGTCTTTCTATCAGTTATTCAGTGTTCAGTCTCCTCACAAAAGCTCAACACCTCTAGTAACCTCACCGTTCCTACCAGATCCCACAATCTAGTATGTAGCCATATACCGTCACCATACACATTCAACTTCCATTAAGTCCTCAGATACCCCCTTTTGCCTCAAGCTCTGTCCAGTCACCCTCACAACTCAGAGAAATCCAACCCAATGCCTCAGAAGTTCTCCAGCAACCTCAGCAAAACACCTGTCATCTGCTCTTTGTCCTCCTTTGTCCAAAATGTCCCTGCACCCTTCCCAATGCTATTAACATTTCCTTTTACTTTTAAAACATTTTGGATCAGGATGTGTACGCCATAAGCCGGAATGGAGGGTTATATGAAGTTATTCTGCATGTATACAAACGATTATTTACATAATTTGTACAAAGGGCACACACAGAACAACCTGGTGATGATGTTAATAACCCTGAAGGGTGCAAAAGTCTCTTGGATAAAGCTTTTGTTCGGGCTGCGAAAAGGCTGCTGGTTTGTCCTTGAGGACGTGAGGGTATGTGGAGGACTAAGGAGCGTTTCAGGGATATATTGCTTCACAGCAGGCCTGCAAAAGCAGCGAAGGGACTGTCACAGATGGTGTCTGGAAGTGCTCCGCAGGCTGCATGGAGGCACTGCCCTCTCGTGGTGCGCGGTGCCGGCCTGTCTGGATGTGTGCAGTGCATTGAGACATCGTCCCCTGCTCACAGCCAGTACAAACCTGAGATGTACCCTCTCCCCAGGTGAGATTTACATAATAACCAAATGACAAACGCAATATATAATTACGTTATATCAGCTAGGAAAAGCTGCTGTCTCTTCCTCTACTCTCCTAGCATCTTTTGCACAGTTTAACTCTTCAAATATTATTTTTCAATCCCTTTAAAAACTGCATGACAACCTGGAAAGATTAAAAACAGCGATTTCAGCTATTTTCTCTTGGTGTTGCAGGAAAGACAAGTTGTTAAGGTAACTGCAATTTCTTATTAAGAGTAGATTCTTAACTCTTAAAAGTGTCAGCATATTTTTTCCAGAAAGCTTGACTGTGTGGACTCCAGGTTAAAATAAATCCTTCCAGCAGGTGGCATTACTTGCTTTTCCAATGCTGAGCTTCCCCAAGGTTACCTAAACCACTCAGAGCTGGATTTTCAGAGCAATGCAGAGGAATAGAAGCTGTTGGGGAGAAAAAAAAAACCAAACAAACGGACCTGAAAGACATGAAACATTTCCGTGCATCTCAAACAATTGATCAATTTGAAAGTGCATTGCATGACAGAGAATGATCTCCAGAAAAAAATAAATGCTGCGATAAAAAATACCCAATGCAATACTCTTTTTTTAAAGCAAAAGTGATGTTCAGCTCACATGTTATGAGAGCTAAATTTGTATGCATCTGTATGTTGCAGCCTGTATATGATTTGTATGTCTAAGCCAGTAGAAGTATTAACAATTAAGGGCTCCCTAAAGTAAGCACCTAGATTTGGCCAAATGTATAGCTGTCTACATCACTGGCTACTGTTCTGGAGTTGGATTCTGTTGCATAAACATAACTACCAAATGGCATTCGAGATGTCTTGGGGCATCCAAAAAATCTGTGCTGTCCTTGAGATACAATTCAGATTTCTCAATACTTATACTTTTCTGGAAGAGCAGCTGGAGGCCAGGGAGGACACCACACAGCTCCCAAAATCACACTAGCTACTTGTATTTAAGCATCCAATTCCTTCTTTTGGTGTCTTATTATCTATAACAAAAGCCTAGGCACCTAGTCCATGTGTACATGCCTTATTATTCCCTCAGTTCTACTCCCTGAGTTAAACTCCACTATAGCTAAAGCATATTAAAGGATGGTCATAGTTTGATTTATTTGTATTCAGGCTACCTGTGTGGTTGCATCACAAGCACATTATGACTTTCTTGTCATCCACGAAACTGCTGTACAAAAATGACTCCTCTCCAGCAAACTCAATCTCAAACCAAGTTGTGCTGAGTGGGCAAAGTTAATTGAGTCCACATCCAAGATTAAAAGTACTCTAGAAGAGCCTAAACCAACAATGGATGAGGGATTAAATCATGAAATGCAGAGATGGGTCCAATGTTTTTGGAAATCCAGTGGTTACTGATTGCTCAGCTACTGAAATACACTAGAGAAACTGCCAGATACAGTTTGATGGCTGTACCCCACTAGACAGAATTTGTCAAAAATAGTCCTTTGGTGAAGTCAGAGACCTGACCTATAAGTCTTGATGATGTAGGATTAAAAAGTGCTTTAAAATAAATTTTTAAAAGATATAGAGAGATTTAAAAAAAAAAAAAGTGAAGAATTTTTTTAGTTTCTGAGTAAGAATTTTTCAATTTCAGAAAATACATCCATATTTGAGGCAGTACTCTCCTCAGTGTGTTGATAGACCTAGTAAATGAGGTTTCCTGGTGTTTAGTTCTTGGAGAAAACATGCTATAGTGGGGACTGTTTCTTTAAAGAATGTGTATATTTAACATAGGACTTTTAGAGCGGGCTGAAATACTTTTGGAAGTGCCTTTTCTTTTTCTCCCTCCTAACTATAAAAGGAGCATAAAAAAATCACTTAGACTAGATGTAGCCTTTAGACATAAGGTCTTTCACACAAGGTTCCTTGTTCCATATTTGCTAATCTCCCTGTTTAGTAAGATAGTGACTGATGAAAGCCTTCTGCAAATGATCTAAAAGGGGAGACATGTCCTGTGCTGTCATTCAGCACTCAAAGGGGCTGAGGCTGCCTCAGATCACCTTGTAAATCCCTGTAAATGGATTACCGTATGCTATTTACAATGATTTGATATATAGCAAAAAAGAAAATCCATGTATCTGCCCTGTCCCCCTCAACTCCCAGCCTACCCATGGGCCCAAGATCCCATTTCAGCCCAGGCCCTGCCTCAGCAATGCTGTAGGGCTCCAAGTATCTGTACTTTGGCTAAACAATGAAGGAGAATAGCAACTGAAAGTTATATCCTTGTGGATGATTCACAGATCCATGATGGACAGGCAAAGACTTACAGCAGCTGAAGCTGAGGGAAAAGATGAGAGAAATATCAGAAATACTATAAATACTGTGGAGTTCTCTGTTCCAGTAGGGTAGACGTACCTGATCTTTCAAAAATGA
Organism: Pampusana beccarii; assembly: GCA_013399365.1. Lineage (NCBI taxonomy): Eukaryota > Metazoa > Chordata > Aves > Columbiformes > Columbidae > Pampusana > Pampusana beccarii. The sequence goes on along the minus strand of VWYH01001701.1, from coordinate 1,401,739 downwards.
ACCTGACAATAAAATTCTTGAGGTTTGCTTTGACTAGAAAAGAAACAAATGTTGAAGCATATCACATGTTTTGGAGACTCATCTTTTTCCACCTTTGCCAACTGGCAGTGGCTTTGTTTGAGGGCTATATAGAATCACAGAATGTCCTGAGTTGGAAGGGACCCACAAGGATCGTGGAGTCCAACTCCT
>VWYH01001701.1:1340485-1401520 GCA_013399365.1 Pampusana beccarii | reverse complement strand
TCCCCTCAGTCTCCTCTTCTTCAGGCTGAACAAACCCAGTGACTTCAGCCGCTCCTCATACGGCTTCCCCTCCAAACCCTTCACCGACTTCGTAGCACTTCTCTGGACACTCTCTAGTAGCTTAATATATTTTTTATCCTGTGGCACCCAGAACTGTACACTATGCTCCAGGTGAGGCCGCCCCAGCGCAGAGCAGAGCGGGACAATCCCCTCCCTGCCCGGCTGGCCATGCTGTGCTGGATGCACCAGGACACGGTTGTCTCTCTTGGCTGCCAGGGCACACTGTAGGTTCATGTTCAACTTGCCATCGACAAGACTTTCTTTTCCTGTGTAGACCTCTTAGAAATAATATGTAGGCCCCAAAGGCCCTGTGGATCAAAGCTCAGAGCCACGGGGGTTATTAGTAGCAACGCAGAGCGTGTTGCATTTGTATTGAGAGTATTAGACCATAGTCGTGCTTGATACTGATGCAGTGTGCTGAACGTCTTCCTCACGTGACACCACTGATAGCGAAAGAAGAGTGTGCATGGTCTGCTAATGGCAAAGTCTTCACACCTGGTTGGTCCAGGACTGACTTTACCCAGCAGAATCCAGGGACTCCTTCCCATGAGGAAGGAAGGCTAATCCTTTCAGCCGAAAAACCTTCATCCTTCTGCTTCAGGAAGAAATACTCTACCCTGTAACTTCAGAGACAAAAAATTTCTCTTTGGTGAAATTTCATATCAGAACAGACTTATACAAAATGATAATACATTTATTGTGTCATCTACAGCAGTATACATGTTAAAAACAATTTCTCAAAACACAAAAAAGGTTAGAAAGCAGCAATTGATATCTGTGTTTCCACCTCATAACAAAGCTGAATAACCCCAGATCCCATTACCTATTAAACCAATTTTGACCAAAAAAGGTCAGTATTAGACTCAACAGGCCAGTAAATTTGTACCTTGACACAGTCAAAAGCCAAAATACAGTTTTCCATTCAATAACTTGGTACTTCTCAGAGCTATAGCATGTTACATTGCCACTAAATTGACAAGAAGAAGGAAAGGAGAATGAACACATCAAGTATTTGTTTTTACAGATTATACCAGTACACGAAGGCCTCTTGAGGCTTTTCTGCAAGCACAAAGTCCATTGAAAAAGGCATATCCAGAAGCCTAAGTGATTTCAGACACTGAAGAGTGTCATATCACACAGTATCATATCACACAGTAATTCTTTACATGGATGAATTCCCCAAGAGAAAGCCAATGGGAAATTGCAATCTTAATCGTAAGAAGGTGAAGGACCACGAGGTTCAAGACATTTTTCAAGCTCTGCTGGTGTGTTTTCATACACAAAGTACAATGTGTATTTAGCTGAACTTAGCTCTTTAGTATGGATACGCATGGAGCTTAACATCAGAGTATCTCCGTACCTTCCTAATGTTACTCTTAAATGCAATTCTGAACCGGTTGCATGTTCCTGACTGCTAAAAGCAGAGGGTAAAATCCCTTTTTTCACTGCATGTTCACTATACACCATGGTTTGTTTCTGGACACGGAAGTGCTGGTCATATGGACACAATCCAACAGAGAGAACAAGACTTCCTGAAAATTACTAAACTACTAAGCCTTTAGCGGGCACGTACCTCCCCCAAATCTGGTTCATAATACCCAATAGAAGCCACTTTCAAGCTTTTCAAGACCATTATTTCTCAGCATGCATTAACGAGAACAATAGTGACTCAAAGTTGTCAGGGGAAAAGTCATCTACATGTAGACTTCCACAGTGTCAACATCTGTCTCTGACCTGGTCAGCTAGACTTCCTTGTGGAAAGAAATAGATAATTGCAAAGTGTGAATCATCTCATCCTTGAGGAGACATCAAAAATATGTTTGATGCCTGCACTCTCAAATTGCTCATTGCTCTCGTGACCACAAAGACAAAGAGGAGGAACTAGATGAAAGGAGGATATCTTCACTATTATTGTCTAAAGCTAAGTGATGTGGATATGTCCTTAGCTGCCTGTTTAGCGACACAAGATCTTTTCCAGGACTTTACTTATGAGCCAGAATGCCTAATGCTGAAAATATTAGTTGTCTAAAGGGATACATATTTAATATAGCCCTTGATCTCTAACTTTCTAAGAAAGAAAATCAGGTAAAACCAGATATTTGGTTGCATCTTTGCATTATGTATGTTTCTAGTTGTAGACTCAGGAGTCCAACAGACACTGCCTTCACATAGATATCAAGGTCTTGCTATCTGACTTTGGAGTTGAATCCCACCCAGTGAGTTTATCTTCATTTGCTAGGCATCCACACAGAGCTCACAGAGTTACAGAGGCACTGTAAGAGAAACTTGTCTTGTCCAGCAGCTGGAGGCCAAGCAGGATCTCATGTAGTGGCCCATATATCCTGCTTTATCTGTTTTTATTACCTTGTCCTGCGTCCCTTTAGACCTTTCACTCTATAATAGCTCTTCCAAGGTCATATTTATTGCTCTACAGTGTCACGTAGCAGATGATTTTAAGCATCCTACACTTCTCTGGAAGCCTTGCCCACAAGAGAAATTCTCAGAACAGAAAATAAAGTCTTACTATCACAAAATCATATAATGAAACAAAATAGGAAAACATTAATTTGTTGGACTTTCTGGGTACAACCACTGAATGTGGAAACTACGAGGATCACCTTCAACATTGAGATCCTGTACTTTGTCATGCAGGGCTTCATAGGACTCCATGGCAGCTGTGAAATCAGAGTTTGCCTGTTTCTGTGGATGTTGAGGGCACAGAGGGGTACGTACAGTAGCATCATCCAGGGTGTAGCATCTGTTCTACCTGTATCTTCTCAAACCAATCACTCATGGCGAAAAGGCTGCAAAGAGACCTGGTTACACTGATCTGTCATCCTAGCTCTTCTGCCATATTGGGGTAAAGATACTCCTTGTGATTATAGCTTGCTAACAGTGGTCATGCTTTCCTCACCATCTCTATCACTATTTGTCAAAGTGGATGTTGGATGGGAGGTGTTGAGAGGTTCATCAAAGACTGGACGACGCTATGTGCAGAAAGCTGAAAAAACAGACAGTTAACAAATTGTCCTCGGAAAATAGCCTGTAGTAACTCGTCCTCAGCTGTTTGCAGGTTTTCAACCTTTTTTTGATCTGTGAGATCCTCCACATAATTATAGGTAAGGCAAAAGCCCTTCAGCAGCCTTACAAACATATATTGCTATAAAAAAAGAATGAACTTATTTTCCTTAATCATCTTCCATGGACACTTCAGAAATAGTCTATGGGCTCTGAAATCTCTACAGACCACAGACTGAAAATGTCTGCCATAGGCAATTGTTCCCGAGACACTATTGAAAAACAATTTCAAATAACAAGGCAAATAAAGCCAACGGTGTTTTGCATCTCTCTTACTGCCACTGTTTTCTAAAGTCACTCTAGGCATTTTTTGGGTTTTTTTTTTGCTATACCCTCTGAAAGTTTCATATCCGATTTCTGGCAGGGCTGGGATGAAAAGATAATGTGAAGTTAGGTATCTGCATGGTTCACAGGCCAGATTTAGTAGGGATTTAGTAAGAGTGTCAGATACATGAGCACTGAAACCTGACAAGCTGACACAATCCATATATTTTTGCCCAAATGAATGTTGATTTCCTGCAATATGTTTACTGAATGAGTGTCCTATTCTTTTGATTGGAAAATACCAGCAATACAGATTTTCTCACAAGATCATAACTGAAACCAGAAAAGGAGAGCGGAATAGTTTCTGCCTTTAAATCTGACTGAACGAAAACCGCTCAAAACCCAAATCTCATTTATACACTTTTAAGACTAGAATTTTTTTTTTAACTACTTCCAGTTAATTTTGTTGCTATTCTCAATGGATTTGCATGTGTCTGTATTTGCTTCTTTGCATTTTTTTTGCCGACCAAATTGAGATGAGAGCTGAAACAAATGGAGCTTAATAGTATGATTATTTTCAGCCTTATCTTTCAGCTGCACAATCATAGATAAGCTGTGGACTTTATCTGAATTAAAGCTGTTCATATTTCAGGAAGGGAGAAAGGAACTAGAGGCAAGATTAGTGTGACAAGGAGCACAAATGAGCCAAGAGTTACTTTAGTCTGAAACTCAGAAAAAGGTTTCTAGTTGCTGGAAGAGTGAAGTTTTACAATAACTTTCCAGTGGGAAGGTAAGAAAAAGAGAAGCCTACTGAATTTTAAAAGGGGATTTAATCAGTTTAGGAGTGGCAGTAATATGCTGTGAAAATAATGGCAATTACAAAATTTATTTCAGATTAAGTGTCCTTATGGGTCTGTAATGCTCTGGAAGACTTGAGAATCAGAGTCCAACAGCTCTAACTCTGCTAAAAAAATGTTTTATTCTTGATCATTTTGGCTTTACATACTTTTAGTTACTGGTTTCTTATGCCCATGGAATTTATNGGACGTAGCCAAAATGGACAAGGTCAGAAGAAGGGCCATGAAGATGATCAAAGGGGTGGACAACCTGCTAAATGGTGAAAGACTGAAGGAATTAGGTCTTTTCTCCCCAGACAAGAGAAGCCTCAGGGAGGACCTCATCACAGTATTCTAGTACTAAAAGGGTAGCTACAAAGAGGATGGAGGCTGTTTCTTCACAAGGACCTACATCGAAAAGACAATGGAAACAGGCACACATTGCACTGGGAGTAGTTTCACCTTGATATAAGAAAAAAAAACAAATTACAGTGAGAACACTCTAAAATGTAAAGCCACAACTCACTGGAATGCCACCAGGGATGTGGTTGAGTCCTCATCACTGGAGGTTTTCAAGATGTGAATGGACAGGGTGCTAAATAATCTAATCTGGGCTCTCTTTCTCATGAAACGTTGGACCAGATGCTTGCGGAGGTCCCTTCCATCCCAGGCTGTTGATTCTATGATTCTGTGTTTCCACGAACAGCTCTGCATTCCCTTCTGGAAGGTATCTCACAGTCCTTGTTGATGATGGAGACAGTCTAGTGACAGCCCTCTTTGCAAATGCAATCTCAAATTATCAGCACAGTCAGTTTCTGTCCACTTCTGGTTGTTATTTAGCCTTGTAGTTGCAAGACACATTTCTTTAATGGCAATGATGGACAGGTGCTGAAAAGGAGGAGCTAGACACCAAATACACTGTCTGAATTTAGCTTCCAAAATGCAGGTGTTTTGCATTTCACTCTAGGCTCACCTGCCTTCATCTCTCTTCCTTCTCCACCCTATTTTAACACCTGGTTTTCAACTACAAATGCTCAAATGAGGCAGAGGAACTTGGATATTTTTTCTCTATGAAATAAAAAAATCCCACAACTAAGCATTTAAGTTTCATTACCTGGGCTCTGAGTTCCAGGTATATTAAATGTAAGTAAAGGTAAAAGGAGGTGAGGTCACCATGCAGCAATGAGAGAAGCCTTGTCCTTTGAAATATAGGTTGTAGTTTTCATTTGGGGATGTTAATTGTCCTGTAGTACCAGCACTCCACGTCAAAAAGTCAATAATCAAACAGTGGTTAGATACAGCAAATAGTCACAAGAACTGCAGCACAGAAACATTCTGTACATTTACAAAAGCAAAATAAGAAAATTAGACAAGAAATACATTATGGACACAGTAGAAAAAATGGCTCAAGGAGCACTGCACTCTTGTTTTTCTTTTAATTATGTATTGTTTTTAATAACATAGCTTTTCTAGGTCCAAAATATATTTCACAGTGAAAAATCAAACAAAGCACTGTTACACTCAATTGATATTTACACACACTTAGAAGCAAACCACCTGTTGGTTTCTTCCAGCCTGAAACAAATAGAAATGACAGCCCCTGTGCATGGTGCCCATGCACATCCAGCATCTTCAGCTTACATTCAACAGAAAGATTTCTTGAGAGCTAATTTGTGCGATGGCATCAGAGTCTGGTTTAAATAACTACGTAAACCTGAAGTATGATCTTTCCAGTAACACTGAGAAAGTTCGAGTGACTCGGGATAGTCACGTTTACAAGTGCATCAACACCACCAATTAAAAAAAAACCACAACATAATAGATGGGGGTTGGTTTATAATATATTGTATATTAAATATGCCGAGAGATTCCATTTCTTTTAGTAGGTTCAGTGCTGGTGAAAGGTACTGAAGAGTTCATTTTGTCCACTGAAAAAGAAACACATGGACTGTAGTGTCAGAAATTTCCCCTCCTCTGCCCTCCAGCTTGTCTGGTTCCTGATAATTTGCTCTAGGAATTTAAGGGGTTAAGCCAAATTTTCCTGACTATTCAGTCCTTGGCTGAACCCACCAAAAAACAACAGTAACAATAATGTGCTCAGGCCAAATCTTAAGCCAAAGTGAGGTGGCTTTGTTAAAACATTTACAACAGTTTTCTGTACTGATTTTAATTTAGCTGAGGAACTGGTCTCCTCTGTGCATTATTGGTGGTTTTGGTGATGTTGACATTTTCCCATGAGGCACTGGACTGAGATCCACCAACTCACATTGAACAGCACTGTCAGACAGCCAGGAAAATGACAGAATCTGAAAGTAAGCTCAGAGAAAGCCTCAACAACAGCAAAAAAGTGACGATAATCATAAAAATAGATCCAAACACCTTCCTGCTCTAGACTGGAACGTCAAAAAGGCTCCAGCTAGAGGTAGTTATTCAGCATCTTTATCTCAAAAGGTCTAAGTTTTTAATGCTTGAAAATTGGCTACTAGCCATTCATGCAAAATATACTTTTTGATTTTTTTAAATAATACACTTACAGTATTTTCAATATAATATCTTGTGAAAGCCTGTACTACAGAAAATACAAAACTAAACGTTATCCCATTTAAGATTAGATAGTCTCATTCAAAAAATGTCTAGGTATGCATTTACCTGACAGATACGACTTTTCCCATCTCCTGCGTCTTTCTGGACTTCAAAGTGCACGGTTTCTTGGGAAACCTTCTAAAATAGCTTTTAGCATCATCTAATGACAGATGAAGCCCCAATCTATCAGTTAAAAGTATTTTCATGACTTTTGCAGACAGTCTGGTAGAGGAGAACAAATTCTGCTCTCAGAGCAGCAAACTAGTGCTGAAGACTTGAAAAACAAAAAAGGTGTCTGGATCATTTAAGTCCCACTTAAGATACTGGAGTGCAATTTAAGTGATTTAAACCTTTTTGCTGGTCCTCTGTGCAAGGACAGATTTCAACAGAGAGGGGGTTATCATCTCATTAAACTACGACCCTGTACAAATACAAAGTCAATATCAACTATTTCAAATTATTTTTACATTCATTTACACTGCTACAACTGAGAGCAGATTATGTCCTGTAAAGCACTATATAAGTGTTAAGTATTATAATGAATAACTCTTTCACAACTTCTGAGACCTTTTTTCCTCCTTTTAAAAATAAGGAAACCAGTATTATTTTTAAAAACTTATGCAAAAATGACATTAAAACTTGTTTTTTTACCCAAACTAACAAAAACCAGTGAAATTAAAAGCTCACATTCAGCTGACACTAAAATTCTAAGTCTTTCATTTTATTTTTTTTTTAGTACATGATCATGTCAACTACCACTGAAGAACAAGCCTGAATTTTGAATTTCCTGGTTACTATTAGTTTCAGTTCAAAACTTCACACTGAAAAAGTTATTTTCACTTTTTAAATATATGCATATACGTCCACATGCATATATATATTTTATATATCTATATATCAGTCCATAAATCCAAAATTAAGTGAATGCTAGGAGGGTCTCCAAAGCCTTTATACACTGTATAAAGACTTTTAAGAATTGACATCATTGACATTTGATTGAAGCAGATATGTACCAGTCGTGGCTTTAACTACAAGGCAAAGGCTGAGAGAACATTTTAGTTCCCCTCAAAGAAAAGCAGTAAGACCATTGGTGGTTAAACAAACAGAATATCCAGAGAAAAAACCGCAAGGTGCGGGAAATCATCCAAACTCTTTATCTTTTCCTTCCATACCATCTCAGTGTTCGCTTCGGTTGCTCACCAAATGTAGATGACTTTCACCTTCCAAGATGATCATGCCAGATCCCTCTTGTGCCTCTGGCTCTGGCAGGGAAGAGTCAACGCACACAAGTCAACCAGGTTGCGAAGGCACCACGCTCTGTGTGACAGCACTACCCAAAAACATGCCCTGTTCGGACACGGATGCAAAGGGTTCAAGGTTATCTGGAGGGAAAGGCCATCCTAGAACTGAATTTTGCTCTTAAGGTGGGAGGGAGGGGGCAGTTATTTTTATTGTTCAAAGAATCCAGTTAATCAATCTATTGATCAACCACTCAATGCCAAAAATACAGATATATCTCAACCGCACGGCCCTTTTAGAAAATTCACAGCTTGGCTAGAACATAAAGCATTCTCAGAAGTGTCCCTGGGTATAGAAAGACAGCTGATCCCATCTCTCTTGCCTGGAGGCCCCACTGAGCGATGGTAGCTATGCAGCTTCACATTGGAACAGCAGTTTCTTTAAGTCCACTGGGAACGTCTGACTAAATCCAGTCACGAACTCAATTTTCTGGAGTTCTTCCTGAATCGGCTGGTTTGATTAACCCAAGCATATCAGCTCCATCCTAAGACTCAAAAGAGAAACACCGCAGAATTGCACATGCCAAAAGACAGGGACACATTAAGATATGTTTGACTAGGAAGAAAAAAAAAAAAAAAGAGACAAATCCGAACCAAAATAGAACCCAACTTGAAAAATAACAATGGTCATGTCCATTCATAGCTTATATCAGTTTGGCAACCAAGGATCACAACTGCACAGCAATCACTTGTTACTTTTGACTGACAACAGATTACTTGCGGATGCTCTGAAATGTAAATCATTGAGTGGGTGGGCTTGGCCTGTTGTTTATCTTTTAAACGTTTTTCCATTAATGGCCTTGAGGACAGTTGGGTATTTACAGTGATTGTTAAAAAGATATATATATACACACACACATTTCCTTTGCTTTTGCACCTCTACAAATGGAGAAAGGAAAGGAGAGGAAAGGAGAGGAAAGGAGAGGAAAGGAGAGGAAAGGAGAGGAGAGGAAAGGAGAGGAAAGGAAAGGAAAGGAAAGGAAAGGAAAGGGGACTTTTGCCACCACCAAAAATATGTTGTTTCTTTTTTTCTTTTTAAAGGGACGGTTTTTGGTTTGTTTGTTGATCAATTTGTTTTCCTTAGCTGCTCATGTCGCTAGGTTCTCCGCATTTATGCTGGACATCCGAATCTGAGAGCTGCTCTTGCTCAGAATGGAGAGTTGTGTCCCCCCGTTCACTCCGCTGCTCGCTAGAGAAGGATGACGATGTTTGAAATCCACAGCAAAATAGCGGTTGACTTTCCAGCTCCTCCATTTTCTCTTTATTTCTGATTGCACCTTTAGGGAGAAACTTCAAAAGGTCATTTTTTATGTACTTCGCCGCCCGAGGACATGCTGACAAATTATCAAGTTTAGAAAAAAGCCCCACAAATTGACAGAACAATTTTTAAGACTATTAATAAAATCCTCACTTCAGCAAAAACCTGAAGTAACTTCTCCATGTTTGAATGAGGCCCAGGCACGCAGTGGGAATAACAGCCTGGGTTTTGCGTCTCTGAATTCAGATAATTTGGGATCAGCCCAGAAGTTCATAGAACACCTGTTCAACACCAACTCTTGGAAAAAACATTCTGTTTTCATCGATGGCCAGTTTCAAATACATAACAAGGAGTTAAATAGACCAGCAAGCAAAAGATACTAGAAAGTAATGAAATAACCTGTGCACAAAGGCAGCTTGTCTCTCACCTGTCATTAATGGATGCATGTTTACTGAAAAATTTACCTCCTGCTTTCAGATCACCTCTATGCAGATGAAAGCTTTGGGATTCATATACATTCATGACAACCTCCTTTCCCTTGAGCTTTTTGCATGGGCATCCACAGTAAATAACCAAGAGTAAACCAATCCATGGTCAGAAGTCCAATTAGAAAATAAACAAATAATTCTATATCTTTTCTACTTTTAATTCATCACTGATGTCCTAGCAACCTTGTTAGGTCTATGCACATGTGTGTACAAATGTATGTAAGACAGTAAGGCTTTAAAATAAGAAAGATCACACTAGCTCAGACCAACATTTCCTTGGTCTGTTACTCATTCTTGACAAGAGCTTGCAGCATATTTCTGAATGAAATAGCATAAGAACAAGGAAATATGTAAATATATTTTTCCCAATATACTTCTCCAGTCTCCAATGAGTTGCTGTGTCAAAGACGGTTCTTCTTGTCTTTAATAGTCATTGCTAGATTTTCCTAGACTAATACAATTGTCAAAATGGATCAGCATATGTCAAAACGCTAAACAAGTGCTTCAACAGTATGGACATTAACTGCAGGGAGGAAAAATCCAACTAGAAGACTTAAATTCCCCTTCTAGTACCTCTAAATTTCTATTTTAATTAAAGTATTAATAGGTATAGATTAGAAAGAGTATGAAGGCATATTACATCTGTAAAAAGAAAATAATGTTTGCATCTGTCACAGAGTAACATACCAAAGGTGAACCCTTTCTTACCCTAAGCAATTTAGTGGAGGCAGAAGACATTCTCTAACATATTGAGAGGTAAAATGGTTTTAATTAATCTGGTTGTGTTAGTTTAGTTAAGAACGACCCTCCTGCCCCCACCAAGGAGTTACATGAGATCTGACACACTGTGCATGTTAGCATGGAAGGTGTTTATCTTATCAAGACTTATCAAGGTATGGTCACCAAGAGGGATCTTTTGTTAGGTGTCACCAAGCTCCCATTCAGCATCTTTAAGCTGATGAAACCTTACTTCAGCTGCTTAAGGAAGTCTTGGAAAAACACAACCTGGTTCTCATGGGTGACTTAAATTACCCAGACATCTGTTGGGAAAACAGCACTGCTGAGTATACAGAAGACCAGTAGTACAAAAAAAATCTCTGGAATTTAGAAGAGATCGTTTCAATATACTCAGAGTCCAGCTGTGAGGGATTCCATGAGAAATGTCCATGGAGGACAAAGAAACTTGTGAGTGCCGAGAAGAAGGCTCAAGAACAGCTTCCTGGAATCACAAGAAGAATCCATCCCTTAAAAAAGGAAAGTAAGAAAGCAGAACAAGAGACCAGCAGCATTAATAATGAGCTTTTTCTTAAAAGCAAAAAAAACCAGAAGCATAATTGCTATGGAAAGGTAGCCAAATACCCATCAAGGACTACAGGAACATGCAGAGATGCAGTTGGGATGCCTAGGGCTCAGCTGACACTGAAAACCGCCAAAAATTCAAGAGCAGCGAGAAAGGGCTCTTCAGATCCATGAGCGGTAAGCAGAAGCACAGGGAAGACATAGGCCAATTGCTAAAGAGCACAGGGAAACTAGTCCACCAATAATGCTGCCAAGGCAGAGGTTCTCAACACCTTCTTTTCCTCTGTTTTTACGGACCCTTGGTCAAAGGATCAAGTACCTACGGCAACGCCTGTGCTGACCCAAAGTAGTGGAGGAAGGGATCGTCTGGGGCCTCTTGCAGAGGTTCAACCCACATAAATCTATGGACCCAGATGGAATCCACCCCAAGGTGTTAAGGGAAGTGGTTGACACGGTTTCGAGGACACTGCCTACAATATTCGAAAAGTCATGGAGAGTAGGGAGTAACCCTGACAACTGGAAGAGAGCAAATGTCATATCAGTCTAGAAGAAGGATGCTAAAGAGGCTCTGTTCTATTCTTTCCTGTTCTTGTAAAGAGGATCCAGGAAACTTCAGGCCTATTTGTTTTACTTCAGTCTTTGAAAATAACGGAACAACTCCTAGAAACTATCACAAACCAAATGAAATAGGTGATTAGGAAAAGTGAGCAAAGATTTACCAAAGGCTGATCATTCCAGACTATCCTGATCATCTTCTACAACAAAATAATATTTTCTCTTGATGTGGGGAGATCAGTGGATGTTGTTTACTTGGACTTCAGCAAAGCATTTGACACTTTCCCACACCCTTTTGCTAGGCAAACTGGCAAGATATAGATTGGGTGGGTGTCTGCAAGATGGGTAGGAAATCGGCTGAAAGGCCAAACTCAGAGAGTGGTGGACAATTTTTTCTACTCAGGCTGGCAGCCTGTCACTAGTGGGGTCCTCCAGGGATTGATACTGGACCCCACACTGTTCAGCATCTTCATAAATGATCTGGATGATGGGATTGAAAACACCCCTATCAAGTTGGCTGATGACACCAGTCTGGGTGGTGAGGTGGACATGTCAGAAGGGAGAACCACCTCACAGAGAGAACTGAGCACGAAGAGTGAGCTACCAAGAACTGCATGAAGTTTAACAAAAACAGGCACAAAGTTCTGCATCTGGGATGACATAACCAAAGACACCAGTACAGTCCCTACCTCTGTTAGGGAGCATTAATCTGAGCCATCATCTCTGGCAAGGCCAATATTTTGGTTTAATAAAGACATTAAACATCTGCCTTCTTTTGCTGAGACACTGCGAGATTCAGCCTAAGGTATTAGGGAATATGGTATATGATGTGTTACAGTGAAGGATTAGAATAGCAGTTATTCCCTCAAGGAAATGGAATGGAGACAGTGGATGGGGGAGGTTAAATATTAAAAGTCTTACCTCCCCGTTCAAGAAACAATAGAGAACAGCAACAACAAAACCCTAGGTAAATGGGAGAGAAAAAAAATAATGTAATGCAAATCCTGCAGTAAATGCTAGAAAATTACTGGAGTTAAAACAAACAAACAAACAAAACAAAATCAAAATCCTAGTGCGGAAAACATACACGTAAATGAATAAACACACAGTCTGAGAACTGTGCATGCAAAGTAGTTATAACGAATAGAGGTTTCTTTTCAACAAAAGGAGAATTCACTGTATAATCACCTGGAAAGATCCCAGTCCCAATTCAAACACTAGTCTCTCCCGCTTACTGACATTTTCAGGAGAAAAAGCAAACACCGTGTAGTGAATTCCAAACAAGGGGATAAGCAGTAGTGTAGAGCGAGCCAGTCTCCTGTTATAATAGAGTGAAAGAACTTTAATGCAGCCTTGTAATAAACAACTCGTGCTTTAATTAAAGAAGAAAACACAGAAAATATTTTGTTGCCTCCCTTTTGGGAAATACATACACTGTGTAATTATACAAACAAATATACAACATTCACATTTGTTCCCAAACAGTGATTTCATACACACTGTAGTTGGCTCCCACTTCACATTGCCACAATAATAGCACATTAGTAACACTTAATACTCTGTACTGTTATTTTAATTTGCATTATTATAAGCAGGGATTTTTTTCTACTGTGCCAAACATGAGGAGAGTAATCTTGCTAAGGGATTCAGACTGCTACCATAACATAATAATAAACCTCTCACCCAATTGCTTAATCCCAGTGGAGTGCTTCAAATCTCTTTTGTGCAATTTTTATTCTGCATAGCAAAAAATTCCAAAACAGCAATACAAATAATGCTAACCCTCCCCACCCACCCCCCATACGTTATTTTGTACTCATGACTACTCCTCAAGGTCTTAATTTTGGTCTCATTTATGCTGTTGGAAACCCAGGTGTAACTCCACTGTGTAACTGATTTCCATTGCATCAGAATGAAGAGGTTTTAGAGGGAAATCAAACTCAGTAGGTATAAGCAAAAGGGCTAGAAATAAATGTGTGTACCTGTAACCACTTAACTGAGTATGGATGAAAATCCCCAAAAGCAGGGGTCCAGCCAAGAATTATACATCAGTTTTGGTCAGTGTCATTTGCTGATTACGCAGCAAAAAAGACCCAAGAGAAAGTAAATGTTGATTTGAAAATAAGGCAAGTGCTTTATCATAAAAAAAGTGGCCTAAAGTAACCTCCAGGACATTTTTAAATGGGAAAAAATATTATTGATTTCCTTCAAGTAAGTTAAGGAAGCAGATGAAGGACAAAGGGAGCTAAACAGCCATAAAGATTTTTGGAAGAGCAGCATACTTTTTCAAATTCAAATGTTCACTCTGCTTATATCTATACACAGTTGTATTTGTTAGTACATGCTCAACAATATCCCCAAAATGATGTGTTTGTCTTACTGAAAGTGAAGACTTAATTAATACATCTCCAAGAACTCTGCGAACATATGCTGTTACATCCAATACTAAACTGGAAATGGGAGATCAGTTCATTGCAGATGTTCCTCAGTCATAATTTGCACACTAATGATAATAAACATATCACAACCCTTGCCTGGAGATTGTACTAAACACACGGGCTTCTTTAGTCTGTTGCAAACCAAATCTCAAGTCTTGGTTAAAGACTCCAGAAACCAGAGAACACAGTTCTTGTGAATTATCAAGTTAGACATGGACCAAAAGTTTTCCAACAGGAGAGGAACAACCTTGGAACAGGTTGATGAAGAGCACAAAGAGTCTCCAACTTTGGCGAATACTACAAAAAATAAGCAATACAAGAATGACCCTTCAAGGTCCCTTCTAGTCCTTTTTCTCTATGGACATGTAATCAGATTAATGAAAAGGAACAGAAACATTGTGGAAAAAGATTGTAGAATAATACAATCTCTCTAAACAAAAATTATGTAAAGACTGTAAGTGTCTTAAACTAGACATGGAAGAAAAAAATCAAATTAAGTCAGTATGTACAAAGAAGTAATGGCAAAGAAGTATAATCTCTCAAAATCTGTTACCCTTTATATTCAGAATTTATGACAGAAGGATCATGTTATTTTGATTTAAAAGTCAGACTAGAATTATCTATTAATACGTTGTATCTCACCACAGTCATAGGTGATTAATTTTGGGTAAGATGAGAAGCAAGACTTTTTCTATTGTCATTTTTCTGGCATTAATTATGTCTGATTAATCATACAGTTAGTTTGTAAGACCTTGAAATATAATGTCATCAACTTATTTGAGATACTGTCTTCAATATTGTCAGAAAAGTCAGGAAGAAAGTACATGAAATGCAAGAAATAAAATATTCCGAAGTTTATAGATGATTAAGATCTATAAAGAGGAAAAGAAGATTTTAATGATAAGAAAAACTTGAGAGATACTAATGACTCTGTGGATGATGATGGTGTTGTTTCAAAAGCATCAGGAAGAAAGGAGACTTAAAGCGGTACTTATGAGACATGTAAGTTTATGTACAATGGTGAAAGGAAGATGTCAAAGAATATAACAAAATCCTCAGAAGAGTAACAGCCCAATATACTCATCCTCTTCTTCCCACACTCTTTCAGATAAGCAAAAAGCTGATCCAACATTTTGAGGACAATCATTTGGAATTAAACTGGCTGTTTAGAAGAGACGCGTTCCCCAAAAGGCCTAGCAAAACCCTTGTTTATGCTCCAATAGGTAAAAGGATGTCTTAACGTTACTTTAAAAAAAATAAAAAGCAAGTTGTATTTCAATTTTTACTGAGGCTAAGATTCTGTTTTTCGGCTGTTATTTTCCTTAAAAATAGTTTAAACACGAGATTTTCTCCAATAGCATGGCTATTTTCTGTTTTTCCTCACTTCTCTATTGAGTTACAGAAAAGCATCTTTATTGTAAAAGGAATAAAAAGTGCAAAGGCTGTCTAACTCTGACTACTCTCTGAAGGAATTACGTCTTTATTTTTCCATTGCACATTCACATTTATTAAAGAGTCTGCTGCAGTGTCTATGGATATTACACAGGACATAACTGGGTGTGAACTGGAAATGAAAACACGGGTCCTCTATATCAGAGGACCAGAAGCTTCAGAAGCAATTGTGTGAGGAAATTTGTGGTTGTCAATCTTTATTCTGCCTCGGAGAGAGGTGAGAACTGTAACTTAGGGTTTACTCTCCTATCAGTTCCAGGTATCTCCCCTGCACTGAAGATGTTCCAAAGTGAACAATCAAAAAAGCCACTGTAACTTACATAAATTTTGACAGATGACACTGTGGGCTCTTAAGGACAAAATATAGAATAACTGTTACTCTGGGAAAGCATTTGTTGCCTTGGTCTTAGAGATTCTCACTACCCAACTTCTTTTGAGACAAAATATCACAGACTGTCAAAAGACGTGAAAAATCTTCAAAACTATAGCTTTTGAAGGAAGACTATGTAGTTGTTCTGCTATTTAGGCCTGCCTCTTCAAAGTAAGAGAATAGTTCAGTTTAAATGGCGAGACGCAAGTGAAATTCATTTGATCAAATATAAACTTTTGCAGCAAAGACATCAAGGTCTGTGGTAGTCATGTAGAACAATATTCATCTCATCAAGATTTGGGCACACATACTGTAGATATCTATACTGAAATTATTAAAAGGGTGGTTCTAAAGTCATTGTAGAGAAAAATGCACTTCTAAGGCATAGTTCTTGCTTGCTATTGATGTCTCTTTAAAAAAAGGTGACTCCTGTTGTAAACCCCCAGGGTACCTACCAAATACATTTATGGATGTATATACTGACTAGCTTGAAGTTATGAAATATCTGCAATGATGACATCTATTTTTAATTCCACACTTACATTCCCTTTATCCTCAATTAAGACTATGAGGCACTTAAGCTCAAGGACAAATCATCTGCCCCTAAGGAAGGTCTTATCACACCCCAAGTTTCTCCATTGACTACAAAGGAACGCTGGACTGAATCTGTCATATAAATTCCTGTACGGTAGGCCTGTAAAGATTAGATTAGAGGAATTCCATCTCTTTGGCTGTAACTGAGTGATGAATATGTACAAAAAATAATCATGACAATATTTCAAATAGAAGGATAGAAAGCAAGCCATGAAGATACAGGATGTCATTAATGATGAAATGCTTAATATAGCTGATGCTTAATAAACCAAAGTATCTATTTTATCAAAAGGATGCTAAACATAGTTAACGTGTGACTTTCGTGCATCTCAATAATCTTCGTGACAGGTACATATTTTATCCAAAAGCTTAATGAGGTCCATAGGATCACTTTCAAAGACCTGAGATAACACCTAAACACAGTCATTGATTACACCTTTATAATTTCACATGTATAAATCAAATCTTCAGCCTAAGGACTTGAAAAACAGTAGAAGCTTACTGAGACTTCCATATTTTAACACAAAAAATAAGGTTTAATTATGTTTATTGGAAGTGTACTGAGTTTTTCCATGCTCCTGGTTATCCTATTTAGAGGATTTCACCTTAGAGAGTTATCAGTCTCCCATGGTTCTGAAACACTGCAATTCCTTAATGTGAAATTCGCTTCTCTGGAAAGGTCCAACATGAAGTCTGTGCTGCATCATGTTGGTACATTAAATAGTGAACTCCGTATTTTAAACTATCTCCTCCCAAATGTAGGTCTTGATTTTACTTAACCATTCCTAGACTTGAATCTTCTCTCAATGTAAAATACGGACCTGCTGACTGCTCTTCTATTATCTATTTCTTCTACCCTGTTTTCCTGAAGATAACACCTACCCTGAAAATAAGCCCTAGCATGATTTTTCAGGATTTTTGAAGATGCTCAAAATATAAGTCCTACTCCAAAAATAAGCCCGAGTTACAGTTCATTCAAAAGTCAATTTAAATAGTGTCCAGGCAGCTATACATGTGAAAAAGTAATAAGTTCTGGGGCAAAAATTATTATAAGATCCTGTCTTATTTTTGGGGAAATATCTGCTTTTGCACAATGTCAGTCTATTGACTGAATCTTCTGAGCATCTTCAGTGGTCTATTTCTTACATACCTTGAGGTGATGTAAAATCAAAGAGAAAATTTATTTTAATGTTTTAAATGTTTCGAGGTTTTTTGTTTTTTGTTTGTTTGGTTGGTTGGGGTTTTGTTTTGTTTTCATAGCTAACAAACAACAAAATATGCAACTACAAGTTACAAAACCACCTTTTTTTTCCTTAATGGTCTCAAAGATATGTACTAAGCATTCTTCAGCCAAATGCATGGCTGTTGGGTCTGTGTGACGGAACATCTCTGAGAGTGTCGATTTGCACTCCTAAGACTGCTGTGAAATTCAGGGGAAAGTTCATCAGGAAACATGTTGTATAATACATTTCTGAAAGGTACGCCTCATCTAAACGAATCCTGTGGGCTTCTTGTACAAATAACAGAGAGTGAAGTCCACTATGAGAAAGCAGTTAATTCACAGGTCTCTAGACTGGATGGCACTTATGCCCTTTTCTAGGTGCCTCAGCCTCCATAGGCGAATCTTTGACAATGACTTCTGACTAGGCACATTATATTTTGCTATTAGGTTAACTTTAACCTTTCCTTACTCCTGGGTATATACTTCACTCAGTTTTACACTGGTTGAGAGTCTCGTTCACTCAATCCTGCCCTGTCGCTGTTGTTATAAGCAACTTTCTGGTGAAATATTTACTCTCAGTATTACCAACTCATGTCTTTGTAACTATTAATAGTTTCTATACAGACACTACCCAAAATGGTAAATAGCATCAGCCATAATTACAATTAAAAAAAAAAAAAATCTTAAAATCCTTGACTGTGATGCACCAGCAAAAGCATAGAATAACAAAAAATTCTACATGCAACAAGACCTACATGAATGCTTGCCCTCTGGTTACTACCCCTCTGCTAATATCCATTCATTTACTTGCAACATGCGTCATACAAACACAGTAATGTCACAGGATTGCGTACACTTACAGGGTAATGGTTGATAGTTCTGACATCTTGCAAGAGTGCTGGTTAGCCCTCTTAGGCTTACAGTAGCATTTCTGAACGCAGCTGCTAAATATGACAAGATTAGCATTTTTTTCAGCATATTCTGAACAGGCCAAGGTAGGTCACTTTCAACACATTTCATGAGACACGTCACAAAAGATGGAAAGCGGACACGACAGAATGAAATTACAGCACAAACCAGCTGCTTGACTGAAGCGAAAATAAACAAAAAAAAATTAAAATGCACTGGCTGTTGCTGGCAATCGTGATGTGTTGACTCACAGACAGACCAAAGATTGAACAACCCGGAGGCGGGCGGGCAGTGTTACGTATTCAAAATACACACGACCTTTGCAGTTTGGAATTGTACAGAGGGTAACAGAACAATATATTAAATGAAAGTTGACTGCACGCTTGTGGAGAACAATTAAATAGTAACACAAACTGGCAGGATGGGCATTAAGCTAAGATTAAGTTGGATATGGTGTTCCTCATTTTCATGTGTAAGTACCCCAGGTAGTGTGGATCCCTTCTTTTCAGTGAAGACTACTAGCAAGGACACTGAAGTACTTTTTTGCCCAGCTTCCTTGATGCATTGGGAGGGATGTTCAGTATCGAAACTACGCCTCACCACTAATTCAGAAGTACTGCTTCTTTTTTATCACACAAAGAAAGACAGGTGTGCTCATAGAAACAGCAGGCACATATACTATGGACCAGAACCATGACCTCTATATGTTGTGTTCTAGAAAGAGCTGCTATGGACAATGGGACATTTACATTTACAACTAACTAGAGAAAGGCTAATTCAAATCAGCTCTCAGGAAAGGTAATCTGAAACAACACGAGAAGGCATTTTGAGAGATCCGAGGGGTAGAGATTTCCTATCTGTTATGGTAGGCTGAAAAACATGAGAACTGAAAATAGTGATTTCTTGTTGACTTTAGAGGAGAGATTTTTCGTTTTGTTTTGTTTTCAACACATGGCTGTTTTGGTGGGATTCACCTCAGGGAAGGCTGGATATTTACAGATAAGTGTCTAAGTAAAACGGACATCCTTAGTCCCTTGAGAATCATCAGAGCGAATAAATAGTTGAGAGAGAAATACACAGTTATTGGTCAAGGTATATCTGACCCACTTTACATGTTCATTTTAGGATGGGATGAATAGCACACCAAGTACCAATGACTGCCCTGACTAAATCTCTCTTAACTATAAAGGATAATATGATGATTCTTTAAAGGAATTGCCTACAAGGCAAACACCTATCTTTATTCAAACAAATAAAACTCAAGTTTTTGTTGCTCTACTAATATGCACCGTCTAAGATTTGTATTTACCTAACCATAGATGGAAGATGCAGTTTATAAGCTGAACAGTAAAATAGAATAAATTGAAAATACTGAATTTCTCCCTACTGTTAACTCCTTTAAGTCAATCCCATTTACTGAAGTTTTGTTTTGTTTTCTTTCCTTTTAATTAATAAAAACCTAACAACTACATTGTTATTAAAGATTATAGCATAAGAGCTGGAAAGAACGCAGTATCACAGTATGTACACATCCAGCAAATAGCACTAGCAATCGTGTTTCAACTTGCAAAATGAATCTCATTTCTTGGATGGTGCTAAAGAAGTAAATATTAAAATGACTGTTCCTTTTATAGTATCACTTCCATGATAATTTTTGCACTGCTTCTGTTTTTCACAGAGTTGAGTTGTCAGTTAAGACTGATCGAAAACAAGGAGGGAAATTTTAGGGATAGGTCCTTTTTACTATGACTGAGACTGAGAAGTGACTAAGGATTTTGAGAGTCTCACTCATTTGTTGATCACCCAAACCGAAACACATTTTATCAGACTAATTTTTACCACAAGAGGGCTGCTCAGCATGTGTTGAAAAGCAGTGCTTATGAAGGCATTTTAAGGTACATAACCTGAAAATGAAACATCTAAAAATCACTAATCACTAATCAATAATCACTCTTAGTCATAGAGTGTTGTAGGGGTTTGTGTTCTTCAATTACACACTTAATATCGCTGTACTAATCTGGAAAAAAAAATCACCACCCATTTTTCCTTTACTGCTTATACTCTGTTTTATTTGACAGTGATTGATTTCCATTATAGGTTTTCCTAGTGAGTAGAACTAACAAGACAGCACTTAATATCTACTAGAATTATCAAAAAGGATGAACTTCGTTTTGAAAATAGTATATAAGAATTAATTAACTGCTGCTCCCCACTTAGTGAGGTGATATTTACATACCGACTTGTGATAGAAAACTTTGCCAGCACTTAGGAAAACATTAATATTTTAGTGCTGTTAGCGTTTTTTCTGCCATCCCATCTAATTTAGGTAGAAACACCTCTCTGATGTCACATATTGAGAAGTGACCCAAAGCCTTCAGATTACAGAATTGATATAAATTTTCTTTCCTTTTTTTTTTCCCCCCACCTTTTTTTTGTTTACTTTATTTATTTATATTACCGAAGTAGGAACATTGGTGGAAGGAAAGGTAGAGAGAAAAGACAGAATAGCCAGGAACCAGAAAGAAATGGGAAAAAAGAAAAAAAAAAAACAAAGATAAAATTAAAATAAATGAGGTTATGGATATCAAAACACTACACAAATTAGGGCAGGATCGTAAGATCTCTGTAGGCACACACGGAATGGAATTGGTCACATCTAACTAGATGTACCTAAGGTGAATTTAGACTGAACCGTCAACTTTAACTCACTCAATTACGGAAAGAAACGGGCACTTGCAGAGGCTGAGCTGACCTGTGTAACAGAGGCGTCTAGGACACACGGGATGCATTGTCTTACGGAGGTGCCCTGGTCTCTCCGTTTGACCATAGACGGACAACTAGACTGCTTCGATTAAATACGAGACTTTAGACAGCTGAAGGCAAACAAGCTGAGTCTCACCGCATGTGTCCTGTGCATGGACTGCAGCTGCATCTGGGAGGAAGAGGGAGGGTGCTAGGGCGGAAGGGGAAAGAAAAAGTTAAACATTCCCAAGATTCAATGAGTGATGTACGACGTGGCTTGAAGACCACGTTGTCAGACCGAACGCCTTGACGTCTGGAAAGTCAATGCAAATGAGAGTACACAAATTTGAGGCAAAGGTAGTTGCAATTCAATTCTAAAGGCTTTTAAAATTTCTCAGAGGTGCTTAAGAGAAGTCAAACGAACATGCTAATTCAAGAGAACGAAGTTATGCTCTGTTACCAAGGCCATGTAGATCCATAACGAAAAAGATCAGGGTTCTGACTTTAGGACACTGATAGTACACATGGAATGACAGAGTTTGCGGATTGTCTCTGAATATGCTGAAGGGCAGTCCTTTAGGAAACACAAGAGAACTAGAATTTCGTTCATGCAAATTAAAACTGTGCCTCATTTAGAATCTTTGTGCACCCTGCTCAAGTAATTCTGTGTAACCTCACTACAAACAGGGTTGGCAACCATGTAGTAGTAGGAGAAGGAATGTAGAAAGCAATGAAATAAAGTATTGAAAATGCAGTAAAAAGTTAACCGAAGTGAAAGTAGAAAAATTGTAGGGGAGAGAGAGAAAAAAAACCTGAAATTCAGCCATACCTTCTATTATTTATGCTACATGCCTACTTACCTACAGCTGATGTTATAGATTGGGGACTTCTTTTCCTTGCTACTCAATAGCTAAGGATTCCCTGAAGCTAGACTTTTTTCTTGGATAAAACACCAACTACATTTACAAAAACCCTGGACTTACATATCAGACGTAAACAGCCTGGAAAACTGAATTTATTCTGTGAGCAGGTAAACTCTACAGTCCCATCGTGCTACAGTGACTGTGAGCCCTGAGCCACTGTGTGCAAGTAGATTCATTCACCCCTCTCGTCCAGACACAGAATAAGCATGGGTGCTTCTCAGCAAAGTTGTCATTTAGGTTCATCTCATCTGATTTTTGAAGTTACACAGTATAGCTCTGTGCCTTTTAGCTTGTCACCCATTGTTACCTTTGCAGCCAAGGGTGAGAAATAGACCATAAAGTGAGATTTATCTGATCCATCTTAAACATCTTGACTAGAATGAAATAAATAGTACCAAGGATTTTATGTTCTGGACTGAGTAGATCTCTACTGACTGTGGAATGAACCAAGCGTGATTGTCTTAATTAATCAGACGGATGCCATGTTGCTGTCTTGCTAAAGGTACCACCATTGTCGTGCTCTCCATTTAAAAAAAGAAAAAAAAGGCAATTCTGTTTCCCTACTCTTCAATTGAAAACAAGTTCAAAAGTCTTGATCTAGTCACCTGTTGTCAAAGTCTTAATCTTATTACCTGTAGGTCTACATTTTGCTGCCTACACCATCAAACCAAAAATGCTTTCCCCTGACCTCTCTAAGGGGTCTGAGGTATTTGACCTGGGAATAATTTGAAAACAAGTTTGAAAAAAAAGAGAAAGTGTGAGATCTCCTTTATAGTCCTTAATCAAAACATAATAAGTGGATTTTAATAGGTGCTAGTAGTTTTATTTCATCTGACTTTTTTTGTCTCTACCTTTTACGGCTCTTGCATTGGTTTAACATGTGAGATGTCGTTTTTTTTCTCTTCTCTGTTTTGAGTAGATGTGTCTTACACAGCTCAGTGGATTGCTGGTTTGTTTTTTCAGTGATTTTGAGGAACACAAAGAAGATTTTCATTTTTTGTGTGCCTATGTAATTGTAAAATCAGTGAATTTTGAGCTAAAAACCAGACCATATGTAGGAAACCTCGCAAGGGTCTTCTACATATTTCAAAGCTCTCACACTATAGAGAACATCCGGTGTCCTCTATACACTTTACGTGAGTGTACTTTTAATACCACCAAAGTTAGATTTAATCTATTGTAAGTGAAATCTAGCAGAGTAATTACAACAATAATCTGACACAGAGACAGTATGTCTGTGAGGAAACCACTACCACCTCTCCAGAGGCTGATGTCAGATTACAGATTGCACACTATAAGTGAGGCTGGAACTGGAACTTTTTGTCCAATTATTCAGACCTTTGTGAAGAACTGAGGCTTGAAGATGAAACCGAATTATCAAAGAGAGCCAAAAAACATCTCTGCACTGTTCATTCTTGGCTTTGCTAACTTCCGTAGGGTGGACATACAAGGATGGAGAAAGCCATCAGAGATCAAATAATGACGATAAAGCTTAATATTTAGTAGTGCTCTGAAGAAGAAAGCTGGTAGTAAAGAGTAGAATATTTCCATCAAAACCAGTCTTTAAATAAACTGTAGCTTCCAGGTTACAGGTCCTGACCCTTCTTCTGCATTAACTCTGGAAATCCTACTTTAACAAGCTAGATTATTCTCATTGACTTCAGAGCACAGACTAATGTCATGCATTATGGAATAATTCTGATGGAGGTGCAGTAACATAACTGTCCTGTAGAAGACAACAGAATGTTTGGTGAGGAAAATGTACCACACCAAATGGAATTCTTGAATGGTTTTGAATATAGGTTTACTGTTTGAAATGAAGACTCTGTATGTCCAAATCCAGACATCAAGTATCTGAGAATGTGATTAACTCATTGTCCTTAAAACAAATAAATGAGTAAAATAGTCTGTTGTAAGAAGTGGATGTTCAAGCATCATAGACAGGTCTTAGTCCCGTCAGCTGGCAGAGCTCAGCATCAGTATAGCTACACTGAGTTTATATAGTTTGCAGTTCTGAAGCTTCGGTTACATCATTTGGCCTCACCTGCCTTACATGTTATACAATATCCCTGCAGACAATGATCCAAGTTTCAACCTATAACCTATAACCTAATGCTGCCTTTGTTGTAAAGGCCTGGGCTTGCAGGCATTTAATCAGCTGAACAACTCCAGTGTTTTCACTGGAAATATGTAAGAAGAATTACACTTTGGAAGTGTCTCAGTAATGATACAGGTGCACAGCAAATGACGTACTAAGACTACGATGTGAACCATGTGCACAACTTTGGATTGGCCCAATCTTGAGGTAGTATACATTTGTTTAAACCACCTTCATTAAGACTTAATTCAATATTAAGTCACTATAATCTGGTTGCCTTTGGGTGTGTACTGTACTCTCCAAGAAAGGAAGAATCTGTTCCTGGACAATTAACTAATTACACAGTTTGCACCACACAGTTCCTTTTATGCACAGTATTAGTTATAAGAGCCTCAAGAGAAGTTCACCCTTCCAGATCCAAAAACCTTCTTTACTGTGACAGCACCATCTTTCTTGCTCCTTCCACACCTCAGGCTCTAAGGACTATGTACCTGCTTGGAGTACATCCTAATAATTCTTCAGACGTTAGACTAAAACCACTGGATGTGAAGCATGTTAGTTACTGAAGTGAAACACAAGAAATCAATGGCAAGGAAAAGAAGACACACTGAGGGGAAATTAAACTATTTTCTCATATGGTAGAGGCAAAAATGGGAATGGTAGAAAAAGGTAAATGGAAGACCATGGATGCAGGTGTGCATCAAGCTTTGATGTAAGTTGAAAGCACGTTCGAGATCAGAGATGTCAGAATTATTCCCCATTGTCTGCAGTCTCGCAACAACTGCTGCATGACCAGTTGCTTCAACTCCATGTTTATCTTTACACTAAGTACTCGATTCAAAGAAACAAAGGTGCAAACTGATTTAGGGACAAATAAAATTCCAGAT
This sequence comes from Pampusana beccarii, assembly GCA_013399365.1. Taxonomy (NCBI): domain Eukaryota; kingdom Metazoa; phylum Chordata; class Aves; order Columbiformes; family Columbidae; genus Pampusana; species Pampusana beccarii. Next base: position 1,376,166 of record VWYH01001701.1, on the reverse strand, counting down.
CTATTCCTTTCAGCCTAACAATGCATTCAAAATTACAAACTTAGCTATGAGCAATGCGGGAGAGAAAAGGAAAACAGCCAGAATGGTCTAATTTGGATGCTCCCAACTTCGCTCTCAATTTGAGGTTTCTCAAAAATTGGCTGAATCTCCAAAACCATTATCTTTCCCAGTAAGTAAGTTACTCTGATAAAGATACAACACTGCATCCAAATCCATGGGTAATTTGTAAAGATTCATAGCCTTAGGCAGCGGATGTTCTCTATCCTGCTGATCTCCATGACAACTAAAGTTTATCAATACAGATCAAAATTAAGTTATTCACTTTGATGAAGTGCAGTGACTTAGGAAACACACTTGAGGTCTGCACCCCATTTTCTTTAGAAAGGCTACCTTATTTTTACTAATCAGTAAACTTGAATGTGTGGCAGAAGTTTTAATATTACGGAGAATTTAGTTAAGTGTAGTCAGGTCCACATCAAAGCAGCTCTATATTGTGCACATTGCTAAAGTATTTGTGCTTTTTTAAAAAAGCATTTCAGGCATTACAAGTGTAGGCAAAGACCTGTATTTATACAGGTACACAAGCATAGATACAAACACTTATGTATAAATCACACTTGGCTTGAGCCTTCGGCTGTGGTGAGTTCGGTTCCATGCCAACTATGGCAACCAAGCCATGATATTTTAGGTACTGGCTTTGAAAGACATCTAGGTCTTAAGCACCCAGATACACGCTACTAACATTTCAATGGGAATTCATAGGACACTCTTTTGTCTTTTTTTGTACATAAACATTCTCAAAATCAGGGCTGTTAGCATTTATTCAACACTTGATAGAACTGTTGAGAGTGCATCAAGCTTTGCATTACTGTTTCTTCTCAAAGAAACGGAAGAAACATTTCTAGAAAGAGAACCACACTGTTGGATATAACATGGCATTGTTCTCTCCCTCACTAAACTGCACACCTCCTTGATTTTTCTGGAGAAGGACCATCTATTAGTGGCTTCTCTTTTAATGCAAACATGCTCTTTTTCCAGTTCGTGGCTTGTTCTTTTAAGAGATGGGGGAAAAAAGTCCGTGCTTCGCTCATTTAAGACACAATCTTATTGTCTAATGCTACCACAGAGCCTGTAGTCAAGTGGAAATGTTAGGTCATCGTTAGAGTATTGTTAAGCATGAAACTTAGGCAGATTTCAAAAAAGTCAATTAGTTCATCAACAACATAAATCTGTGTCATACCCTTCCCTGTGTCCATATATCCATTGAAACTATAACATTGCCCATAAAAATACCTTACAGCAATGTGCACAAATAGTGTTTAAAGACAAAGTCATCCTATTTTTCATTACTACTTCAAACCAGAAAATAACAGGAATCAGCCTCCGTCATACAGACATCACCTGTGCAGACCAATGCACAATCGACCTACAATCTAACCCACCTTCTAAGGATTTCAAAATAACAGAAGCAGAGCACTTTTTAACATGACATTCATCACAGATGATCTTGTAACCACAAGAAACAAGCTCTGTGATCAATGATTTCAAACCCAGAGCCTGCCAAAGCTTCAGCAAAGTGCTTGTATATCACTGGAAACTGATGGAATTTCCTTTAAAAATATTGATTTTCTTTTCTGGAATACCCCTCTGGCAAGTGGCCCGTGACATAACAAAGCCACTTTCAAGGTGGACATATTTTTAGGTCTGATCCCATCACCACTTTAAGAATGAAAAGGATGCATAGTGGATGACAGGGCAGAGTTTAGGTTAGGAAAATAGATTCAACAAAGAAAGATGCATGTTCATGTTGCTCTACCTGCCATGGGCACCAGGTGGGATTTTGAGTAGTCCCTTTATGTATCGTACCCTCAGCTGTTCAGCAGGTATAACACCTCACAGGAACATTATAAACACTCTAAATACACTGTGCTGTTTGATTTTACAGTAAATGAGACCACAGAAAATCTATGGATAGATAACGAAAGCAGAAAATGGTTTTCAATTACTTTATCATAAAAATAAACAAATCCCTGTGTAATAATATTCTTGCTGATGATTATAATAGCCTACATGAACTTACATTCCTAAGGAGTACACTCAACTTTTTCCAATTCCTACCTGAAAAGATCTGGCACAAATTAACACCTCCTCAAAAAACACCAAAACCAAAACCAACAAAACAACAAAAGTTACCGCAACAAAACAGAAACTAAAACAGAAAAACCCCACAAACCAATACTCAAACCAATAATTTCTCTAGGGAAATTAAATTAAAAGTATAGTAGTTTTGAATGAAAATATTTTCTCTAGACCATTAAATAAATCTATCAAGAATCAACCAAAGTAGCAAACATCTACTCTCCTAGCCTTCCTTAGAAATGAGAACTAGGTCCTTGCTGCACTGACACCAAACGATCATCGCCTGTGTTTTCTGTTGTATTTTCTTGTGATAGAAAAGTATAAGCCCAGGGAGACGAGTTCCTTTCAGTGCTGGGTTAGTGGGCATTCCAGCACTCAACTGATAGTACCTAGGGTTAAGAAATCAAAGCGCCATGCTAAAGAATAGACGGTTCATCAAACATCTGCCATTTTCTTGTCAAAACTGAGACTTTTGGCATGAAGACCCTGTCAATAGTTATCAATGCTGGCAGTCTGAGCACTTGCAGCAAGACAAAGCGGTAGCAGAATGAATCATTGAGTGTCCAGTGACTTTGTAGGTGAACGGTAGAGGAGTGTTGTTTACCAAAACATTCGTCTTACAACATTGCTTCTCCTGCCCTAACCCTCTAGGTTGCACCATATGTAAAATCATACCTACCTATGGTATATGCCATGTTTCTCCTTTCTTTCCAGCAAGATGCTGATAGGAGGAATGACGTAGACCTGAATTAGCTAGATATATGTGGGGTTTATTTTCTTTTCATTGAGTTTCCAACATGTGATACAAAATTTATGAAGAATCTGTTAAAGCAAAAGCAGAAACAAGCTTCCCCCTCCCAAATTATACTATTCATGAATTCATGATAAACTGGAAATTTAAAAAAAAAAAAAAAAAAAAAAAAAAAAACTTTTTCAATAAAAAATTTTTATATAAAAAAAAATTAAAAAGAATCAGATAAAACAAAAAAAAAAAAAAAAATAAACAAAAAAAAAAAAAAAAAAAAAAAAAAAAAAAAAAAAAAAAAAAAAAAAAAAAAAAAAAAAAAAAAAAGAAGCTTTTTCATTTAAATGTGTTTTATCTACAAAAATGAATAAGCAAAGACTCGATGGAAATGTACAGGCCTTTTTAATCTTAAAGGTTATTCCAGCATGCATCTACACCATGCATACCTAAACAAATACTGTAGTGGCTTATGGTAGTGATATTGTCAGATTATCTTCTGCCTATAATGACTCTTTCAGCAGTGCAACAATTCTCATTAAAATAATAGTGTGGATTTAAGCTTTGTTTAGCTATTTCTGCAGGAATACATCATTTTTGGGGAGTGAATATATGCTCTCTACAACAGCTTGACCAAAACCAGGATGCCTGAAAGCAGATCCTGACATATCACGTTACACTCTATTGGCTGGATATATCCCAGGAAAAATAGTGAAGCCTTTCCAGATCAATTTATTTTCTGTTTCGTAAAATTCCAGACAAGTATGAAAATCCATGCAGATAATGTGGGCCTGATGCAACACACTGTGTAGCGAGCCAGTCATATTAGGGTTGTGAATATGTGTTTCCAGTCTGCAAAATTGTGAGTGCATGTTGGATTCATGGACTTCTGATGTGGTGCTGCTTGACTCTCAGCATATGGGTAACAGTGTCACCAAATAATCTATTACTTCTTCAAAATATTGCCAAACTGTGCAGTTGGAACCTGATGAAAATCAGGCAACGATTTCTGTTTGGAAGCACAGTAAGTAAAATCTAACTGGATTGAATATACAGGTATAAATATAAGACATGGTCATTTGAAGTACAGGATTAAATGTCATGTCCATGACCATGGCACAGTTGTTTATGCAATTCACTCACCAGATGGGGCAAGAAACCTGTCTGAATAACAGATAATTGTCTTAATTACACTAGAATACAATCAATATCACTTTATGCTTCCCCAGCATCTGAGGATCTCAGCACTTCTGATTCAGTTAAAAACCTATTGAATTTGCATCACTAGACTTGCTTTGGTTTGATGCTTGATTTGGTGGAATTATTCAGGATGGGCACAAGATCAACTGAAACCAGAAGATGGTTCAGGAAACAAAGTTATTTCATTTGTATGCATTTGGCACTTCACTCCTGGCGCTAGAAAATAAATAATGACTATGATGACTGCTGGGAGGAATTATGAAAGCTGCTTAAGGTTCTCAGAAAACAAAACAAAACAAAACAACAAAAAAACAACAAAACCCACAAACAAACAAACAAAAAACAACAAACCAAACAAAAAACCAAACAAAAAAATCAAACCAAACCAAACCAAACCAAGCAAAGAAAAAACAAACAAAAATACCAACCAACCAACACCAAAACAAAAAAAACCCTACAAAACATAGAATTAACATTGAAAGCTGGCTTCTATTTCAATTCCTACCTCAGCTGTTTAGATATTTTTTGATCAATCTGGCCCCCAAGCATTTCGGCCATGAGGAGGAGTTTCTACGTGAAACATCAGGAATAGAAGAATACTGTTCTCTTAGAATCTGACGTGTTTTGAGCTGTTCAGTCTGACATGGGACCAGCAGCATATAGGCAGATTTGGGGGGGCATGAAATACATAAAGAATGATCAATTGGAGATGAGACCTGTAATGGAAGACTAAAAATACAAGCTGATAAAATGGAACTTTAGAACTGCTATAGCATTTAACTCCTGCAGGTAATTGTTAGGAATTAAGTACCTTTCCAAGTTTTTCTGCCTAAAGGCAAAGGGCTGTTGCATGTAATGATCATCAGAAAGGTTATTTAAAAAGTAAGCCTGATTTTTATGGGGAATTGCAGCACTTATCGTTGTGCTGCAAATTATACAAATTACTGGTTTTGGTTTGGTTGGAGTTTTTTGTTTGTTTCTTTGTGGATTTTTTGTCTGATTGATTTTGGTTGGTTGGTTTGGTTTGTTTTTAAAAGGAGGTCTTATAATTTCTAGTGACTAAAGTGTATTAATTAAGCATTAGTTCCCCAGGAGTGAACTCCGCTCGTGTTCCTGTCATAGCTTGCAGCCAACTTCAGTAGTGGAAATTTTTAATAATGAGTGCACAATGGTAACAACATATAATTAATCTTTGAATGTAAGCAGAATTTACAGAACCATGACCATAATGTCTCTAAAATAGAACTGGAGGTAGACTTTCCCAATTACAATATTCATTAGAAGGGTCTGAACATAAACATGTACCATACATATAAGAAGAAAATAAATCCTACCCAAAATCAATAACCAAATTTTTTGCAGGGTCTTTTATTTTCTTATTTTGATGATGGAAATCCTGGCTAGAGGGTGGAAGATTGATACCAGAGTAAATCCCAATCACTACTGCAAATATTGTGATATTCCCTTCAGAAACAGGCTGAACATCCTTCCTCATGTACTAAAGGTAAAACACTTAAATATGTTGTGGAATAAAAACCTGGATGGAGAATTTGGTCCAATGAGATGATATTTAATAGTTTGAAACAACAAAATAGGACATGGAAAATGCTTAGTATGGACCACAGTCTAACTGCCACAGAGATTTCATTATGGTGACACAACCATATTTTGTTCTTTTTTCTTCATTATAACAGCTCTCTTCCTACAGGATAAGTGTGGATGAATATTGTGTATACCTGGTGTATACCTGTATAGACTTACTAATTTCATTTCTTTTCATCATTTTTATGTGACTTTTCTGTTCTCGAATCTGTTTGGATAAACAACACTCCACTTCATAACACATACATGAATGCAAGATCAATTTATACACACCCATTTATAAAGTTGCAAAGAAATGAAAAAATAATGGCAGCGAATGAAACAGAAAATATGATGTTTTCTCTTGGTTTTGGAGGGCTAACTATACACATAGGAAAAATATCAGTAAAACCCAGTCACCGTGTTGATCAAAAATGACAAGGTTGTTTTATAGTTAAATCACTGGGGTCTATGGCATTGCTTCATATGTGAAATATTTGCAGCTGACACCAAGCATGCATGGAGCAGGTCGTAATCAGAGCTAGCTGGGTGCTAATTAGAACCTAAGATTCAGTGAGCAAATTCCCAGCAGCAAATACTATACATGGGAAGTCTTCATGCAAGTCCTAGGCAAACCATGTGTACAGCTGACCTATTCACTACGCTTTTTCCTGAGTTTTAATTCTGACAAAGATCCACCTGAAAAAATGAATTTAAAATTTGGGGTTTTTTTTTGTCTTTGGAAACACAGTTTAGACCAAACTTAAAGGGCGGTACTTTCATTAAATGGAAGGTTGACTATACAGATGAAAAAGTGAGGCATAAAATATTGTCATTTCGTTTAAGTGTAAACAGGACAATAGGAAAGAAGGGAAGAAAAATAGAAGCTGGAAGACATATTTTTCCCTGAAAATTTTCATTCGGGTGGATGAAATCATTATAGTATGAGTGTGGCTTTCTAGGGTTAAACTGATCACTGGATACGTTTTTTTAAAAAAAAAGCGTCACAAAATAAGGATCTCTTACTTTGCCATATTTTGGTTTTGTTCAAGGTTTGCATGACTTGCTTTTTTTCACCGGGAATCCAGTGTTAAATCAAATAGTCTTACCTAGGTTTACAAGTGCTAGAAATCACTAGAGCTACCAAAAAATGCAAAGCAAGTCTGCGTGATGTTTAGGCTGAAAAGCCAAGAAAATGTCAAACGTCCTGCCACACATCCTAATTATTTTATAATTTTTATACGGAGAATGACGGCGTGCACTCAAAATGAAAATGATGAGCATCTCAAATGGGCAATCTCTGCCCTCTAATGATTTTAATGTATTTTTTTGGCAATTCTAGCTGTGTGGGGGAATTGTTTGGCTTAAGTTGAGTGCATTCAAGGTTACCAAAAACATGAACATAAACAGCTTTAGGAGATCTTCCTAAATTAGAATTCAGTCCAAAATGAATGATTTTTTTGGTCAAATCTCATTGCTTTCAGTGAACTTTGGACTATGTCCCTGGAACGTATGAAGCACAGCAGACTGTCCCCCTGGTATAATTATTATTATTCCTGGTCAGTATCTTAATTTCCAGATAACTGACCTGTAAGGAAGTTCGGTTTGGTTTTAAATCTTGTATTTATGCTTGTTTGTTTGTGGTTTTGTTTTGTTTTGTTTTTCTAGGTCTTTTAAAGAAAGGTGAAAGCTGGCATTAAAATGCACTACAGTGGTTTTTGGATTAAAAAACCAGTCAAAATCAACCAAATGAATTTAATAGATCCTGTGATTCTTTTTACTTCAGCTGAGGTGTCTTTTTGACTTTGTCTTTTTTTTTCCTATGTGTATATTAGAAATCTAAATTGATTACTGCTTTATTTGTACTTACAAGTAAATGCTGGATTCATTGCCCCCAATATCAGGTGACTGGAGTTTCTGCACAAGTATCACAATTATGCCAATAAAAAGCACAAAGTTTATCTAGGGGAAAAAGAGAGGAAAAAATTATGACAGCACCACATAAGATAAACATGAGGAAAAAGGTTTCAACATTTTTTATTATAAACCAGTGCAAAGAATAAAAAGAAAGGCCCCCACACGTCAAAACCACATAGGAAAGATCTCATCAGTAAAAGCATCTTTACCTCCTAATCTCTAAACTAAGGCATTTCTCGGTTCAGTAGTATCCATCGGTCACAATTTAGTGTCTCCCCTTTCTTGAAAATCCCAAGTTGTGTCACTTTCCTTGTGCTTGGCTGAATCTGGCCCCAGATGAGATGACCTCTAATGTTTCTGGGAAAGGTGTGGGTGGGTGCTAATGTTCACCTTCATGTCTTTTAGTTTTATGTCATCCTGGGCATTTCTCTTTCATAGAATCATGTAATTATACATACAGATTTAAATATTTGGAGATTAATAAAATCCGTTTATTTTGTTGCTTTAGTTTCAGATTTGGCTATCGCCAACTCCACAGCTTCTTCACGCCAGGAAAAAACAATGGGGAAAAAAAAACAAACCAAACCAAACCAGTCCCTTATGCAACCTTTTACTCCTGTAAGGAGACCAAAAAACTCAAACTAGATGTGAGTATCTCTTTCAGAAGAATTTTCTATCTGATCTGAGAATAACAAATGAATGGAGAAGCCCAGTCATCCCTTGCTGCTTGCTTGAATCTTTAAGACCTTCAACAGGAGCCAGGTATATTTGATTCCCCAAAGCCAGAATGTGTTCCTGCATAGAATGTGTCTGTAAAACGTGGAATTTCACATACATTGATATTACAAAAAATTCAGACCACTGGACCTTCTCCATCTTGATACCCTTCAGTGTTATTAGCTGAATTACCTTTAGTGTCTCTGAAGGTTACTGTACTTTAGAGAGCTGTGTAAATACTTGAGGAGAAACACCACTCTCTTTTAAATTACCATATTCTTTCTGAACAGCAGCTGGAGCCCAAATACGGTACTTTAGAACCTCTCAGTCATCCATACACAGGTATCTAGGATCATTTGAGTCAATTCCAAGACCTTCATTAACTGAAGAGAGCTTAGATGCCTTGTTGACAATTGACCATCTTGCACTATGTCCACAATACTCTTATAAAGCTACTATCAGGCAAATAAATGTAACAGTGAAATGAATTCCTTTCAACAGAGTCCAGTTTCCTAGTGACTAGCAGCTAGTATTGCTTCAGATGTCTTCAGTTGTCTACCCCACTTGGCCTTAAGCTGCCACCTCAAATGGCACAGGATCCATATACATCCTATGCCATATCTGCCATCCCCAGGTAAAAGTCCATATGCTCTAGGGTCTTACTAGTGGCATTTGATATCTATGTTTAAGCAACTGAACAACTTCTCATCTACAAGAAAACAGTCTTTGAGTACAGGCAACATAGCATCTTTAACTTGTACTAAACCTTCTTTATAACAAGATGTCCAGTAGTCCAGCACAGCTGACACAGCATAGTTTGTAAAGCAATTTTAAGCTGCTTGCGTCAGTTGCATCAGTTATTTGCCCTCAGAAACACTAAGGAAGCACATCTTCCATGTTCTACTTACCATGATTGATCCAACCACAGGACCCTTGATCACCCACCACAAGGCAGTGTTGTCATTCATGTCCCAGCAGCTGCAGTCGTTAATGAAAGAATGGGGTGGGGAAAGAGAAAGATAAAAAGATAACAAGGAAGTTAATATACTCACAACTTTTAAAGGGCAGAGAATGGGAGACTGATCTCGTAGAGAAATTGTTTTATTTGGGTTCAAATGTTCTAGTTCTTTAGTCTGTCCCTGCTGTAGCTTTCTTTTACAACCTTTACCCAACTTGTCTGAAAGTAAAATAGCTATTTTTGTGGCAATTTCCATGGTACCTCTTACCAAACAGTTTAGCCACTTTGGATAATGCCTTTAGGTATGTTTCTGTGTCTAAGACCATCCAACTCTAAAGTTGTCCCTTCAAGCTAAACTCTCAGCAGAAGGGACAAAAAAGACAGGCAAACCTCAAAGGGTAAGAGATAGTTATTCCAAAGTTTGATGTCTCACTTACTTTTCCAGGGTAAACAAATATGAATATTGGTTCCTGACCCTGACATGAGGATTCTTACCCATATCTAGTACACGAGAAGGTACTAGAGCCTAGTTGTATTCACATATAGGAATGATTTTCCAGTTGTTGGGTTGCAGGTCCTACCAAGGAGCAAGGATTAATCTAAGAAGGTTCAAGTACTGAAAAACTGTTGAGGTCAGCTCCTTTTCAAGATGAGTGATCATAAATAAAAAAGCATTTCTATCTCAGCATTTAAAATATTCCTCCAGATTCACCAAAGGATTCTGCTAGGTTTGGACATACATTTGTAGAGAAAGCTAATTAAAGGATCCATACACATACGAGTTTTTAACTGTAACATACATTTTTAAAGCTAGAAAAACACCTGCTGCACCACTCCTGCTACACTCTTTAAAGTCATTAAGAATCTGATTGTCAGNGTGTGGGTGGGTGCTAATGTTCACCTTCATGTCTTTTAGTTTTATGTCATCCTGGGCATTTCTCTTTCATAGAATCATGTAATTATACATACAGATTTAAATATTTGGAGATTAATAAAATCCGTTTATTTTGTTGCTTTAGTTTCAGATTTGGCTGTCGCCAACTCCACAGCTTCTTCACGCCAGGAAAAAACAATGGGGAAAAAAAAACAAACCAAACCAAACCAGTCCCTTATGCAACCTTTTACTCCTGTAAGGAGACCAAAAAACTCAAACTAGATGTGAGTATCTCTTTCAGAAGAATTTTCTATCTGATCTGAGAATGACAAATGAATGGAGAAGCCCAGTCATCCCTTGCTACTTGCTTGAATCTTTAAGACCTTCAACAGGAGCCAGGTATATTTGATTCCCCAAAGCCAGAATGTGTTCCTGCATAGAATGTGTCTGTAAAACGTGGAATTTCACATACATTGATATTACAAAAAATTCAGACCACTGGACCTTCTCCATCTTGATACCCTTCAGTGTTATTAGCTGAATTACCTTTAGTGTCTCTGAGGGTTACTGTACTTTAGAGAGCTGTGTAAATACTTGAGGAGAAACACCACTCTCTTTTAAATTACCATATTCTTTCTGAACAGCAGCTGGAGCCCAAATAGGGTACTTTAGAACCTCTCAGCCATCCATACACAGGTATCTAGGACCATTTGAGTCAAATCCAAGACCTTCATCAATTAAAGAGAGCTTAGATGTCTTGCTGACAATTGACCATCTTGCACTATGTCCACAACACTCTTATAAAGCTACTATCAGGCAAATAAATGTAACAGTGAAATTAATTCCATTCAACAGAGTCCAGTTTCCTAGTGACTAGCAGCTAGTATTGCTTTAGATGTCTTCAGTTGTCTACCCCAATTGGCCTTAAGCTGCCACCTCAAATGGCACAGGATCCATATACATCCTATGCCATATCTGCCATCCCCAGGTAAAAGTCCATATGCTCTAGGGTCTTACTAGTGGCATTTGATATCTATGTTTAAGCAACTGAACAACTTCTCATCTACAAGAAAACAGTCTTTGAGTACAGGCAACATAGCATCTTTAACTTGTACTAAACCTTCTTTATAACAAGATGTCCAGTAGTCCAGCACAGCTGACACAGCATAGTTTGTAAAGCAATTTTAAGCTGCTTGCGTCAGTTGCATCAGTTATTTGCCCTCAGAAACACTAAGGAAGCACATCTTCCATGTTCTACTTACCATGATTGATCCAACCACAGGACCCTTGATCACCCACCACAAGGCAGTGTTGTCATTCATGTCCCAGCAGCTGCAGTCGTTAATGAAAGAATGGGGTGGGGAAAGAGAAAGATAAAAAGATAACAAGGAAGTTAATATACTCACAACTTTTAAAGGGCAGAGAACGGGAGACTGATCTTGTAGAGAAATTGTTTTATTTGGGTTCAAATGTTCTAGTTCTTTAGTCTGTCCCTGCTGTAGCTTTCTTTTACAACCTTTACCCAACTTGTCTGAAAGTAAAATAGCTATTTTTGTGGCAATTTCCATGGTACCTCTTACCAAACAGTTTAGCCACTTTGGATAATGCCTTTAGGTATGTTTCTGTGTCTAAGACCATCCAACTCTAAAGTTGTCCCTTCAAGCTAAACTCTCAGCAGAAGGGACAAAAAAGACAGGCAAACCTCAAAGGGTAAGAGATAGTTATTCCAAAGTTTGATGTCTCACTTACTTTTCCAGGGTAAACAAATATGAATATTGGTTCCTGACCCTGAGATGAGGATTCTTACCCATATCTAGTACACGAGAAGGTACTAGAGCCTAGTTGTATTCACATATAGGAATGATTTTCCAGTTGTTGGGTTGCAGGTCCTACCAAGGAGCAAGGATTAATCTAAGAAGGTTCAAGTACTGAAAAACTGTTGAGGTCAGCTCCTTTTCAAGATGAGTGATCATAAATAAAAAAGCATTTCTATCTCAGCATTTAAAATATTCCTCCAGATTCACCAAAGGATTCTGCTAGGTTTGGACATACATTTGTAGAGAAAGCTAATTAAAGGATCCATACACATACGAGTTTTTAACTGTAACATACATTTTTAAAGCTAGAAAAACACCTGCTGCACCACTCCTGCTACACTCTTTAAAGTCATTAAGAATCTGATTGTCAGTTTAAAAATATATTTTATTTGTCTCTACTTTCTTCCCTTCTTGCTTCCCTCTGGAAAACATAAAATCACAGAAAAACGTCTACTTTGTACCCGCAGTTCTAAGAAGGAGGGTTTCCCTCCCACTGGGACAACAGCCAAAAGTCCCAGCAGTGGTTGTCACGGTGCAGCTGACAGATGCCAAGAAACAATTTGAAAGAGCACACAGGAACGAAACACTGCTGATCTTCTGAGAGCTTAATGCAATTTCTGTGTCATTTAAATGGTAGACTCATAGCATCTGGGGAAAAAGCGAAAATCTTTACTTTAAACAAGACTATATACATGCGTATGGGTGAGGAGGCAGAGCTAAAATTCTGTCATCAAAGTGCATATGAGAGGAATCCTAAGCAGCTGAGTGATGTCTGCTTTAGAAACTTGAGCTGAACTTACATTTTCTGAAAAACATCATTATATTTCAGTGGAACAACATTTTATTGTTTATTGGATTCCTATAAAACCAACAAGGATCTGCATGGTAGAGCTAGTAAGAAGAGAGCTGGGATGTCAAATCTGCACAAAATTACATATTTTTACTTCTGTCTGCAAAGCTGAGAAACTTAAAATCCTCCAAAATCTATGGGACTGATGGCTGAGATTTTGAAATGTGCAGTAACATTTCTAAGTTGGGATGCCCAATTTAAAATATTTGTAAGGGCACAAATATTAAGAGGGAACTCCTCCTGATCCACAGTCTCGAAATCAGGCTCTTTTCAGTTGTCAACAATTGTATGCCACAAAGCCAAAGCACCTGAAATCACCAATTATCTTTTAAATTCTTTGTACATATTTATAAATTAGATGCTGCCTTCTGAAAATTATCCACTTTTTTCAGAGCTCAACCTCTCCAAGCTTCACATTAAATCTAATCCAAAAGTCTTCAGTGAGTTGACCAACACTGGAAGAATTTGGGCAAATTCTAGTATTAATCTAGCTGTACAAACAGGTATTGATGTATGGCAATTTATCTACGTAGAAAAGAGAAATTACAGGGGATGGATTCCACCTGCTCTCATTCCAGTCATCTGTATTGAAGACATCTACATCCCAGCTAATTATCCCAGACTCTGGTTGAGAAAAAGAGACACTTGGAGGTGGGTTTGGCTTTTTATCCCTGCACTGATGTATTTTAAATGTGTACTCTGGGGTGATACATCATCCCCTATAAATGCCTAGTCGTCTTAGACCTATTCCTCTCCTTTTGCAGGATGTAAAGCTCCATTTCCAATGTCTATCTTGTGTTTGCACAAGCTCGCACAAAGGTTTTTCAAATAATTTTTTCAGTCCAGTCCCTGTGACATCTGTAGGATGGACGTAGTGGAAGAAAAAAATAACTACAACAAAAAACATTCATTTTCTCCTCAAGTGAACACGACAAGAAGGGAAAAAAAAAAAAAAGGAATGCACAACACAACGCTGTAATATCAGCCAACAAGCTGTACTATGTAAACAGGCTCCCTAATTTCTTTCAAATGCATTGGTATAGTGGAGGTCAGACACACAGAACCCTCTTTCACGATGGATGAAGGGAAGGGAGCCAGAGGGATGGGGGAAGGATGTGATTTGAAAAAGACCGGGGTCTGATCTCTGTTACATCTCTGGTGTACATCTGGAATAACTCCATTCAATTCAGGAGCGCAGCTCTGGATAAACAGACGGTTGCATTTTTCGCCACAAACCTGTCACTTACAGTGATGCAAATCAGGAGCTGAAGTCACGGGAGCTCTGCCAGTTTTATAAGGAGCAAGCAGGAGAGGACTCAGACTCGGAGTCTGTATTTGAGTCCATGCCTTTGTAGCTGTGTTTTCCCATTTCAGTAATTTCTGCAGGGATTTCAGGCTCATGCTGGCTTCTCCCCCACCCCCAGAACAATGCTTGCTGATTTTTAAAGTAACCACTGAGACAGTCAGCTAGAATCTGTGTAAATGTGTTGCATGCTAAATAGCTTCCCTAACTAAAATAACGGTCTTGATTTTTTTTTTTTTTCGGTTGGTTTGGTTTTTTTGTTTGTTCTTTTTAATTTTTTTTTTCTTATTTTTCCTTCTGTAAAACATTCCCCTCACCCACAAAATGCCAGGGCTGTTTAGACTCCTAAGAGAAATTAATGCATTTAGGACCAGTGTTGTAATCATAATAATGACACAACAGGGGTTTCTGGCTTGTCTGGCATGGAAATAAATGATTTAATTTGTCTTAATGTCAAAATAGAACATTGGGTCAAAGCACTGGCATCCCCAGTGGAGGAAGGGCTTTACGTGCTTTGCAAAAAGAGAATGGAAGAACAAGGTTGAAGAAAACCCAACGGAACAGTAAGTCTTGTGCAAATTTTGGATCCAGGTATCTCTAGTATAAGGCAAAATTAAAACAAAAGCCTAAGGCTCTCAGAAATGGGACTGAGGTATGTAACGACGCCTTTCATTCAGATTGAAATTTCAACTGTCGCTGTCGTGAAAGAAAACATTGCTAAGTTTGGATTTTCAAGTTGTACATACATGGCCATTCCTACCAGCTGTGTCTGCAGCTCTATAAGACCAGTCAAACCATTGACCACCGAGATGTGCAGAACCATCTCGGGAGCAGCGTTTCCCTCTGGCCCTTTAGAAAAGGATACAGGATATTTGCAGGATTTTTCCCTACCAAAAGAGACCATTTGGATGGTATCTAATGTCTTGAATTCTTTCTGAAATTATTGCAGTTCCTCACGTTTTTTCACACAGAAGGCAGAATGTGGATTTCTGTCTCACCTCTACTCATCTCCTCCAGTAGGTTTGTAGAAAAAACTCTCCAATGGGAAGATAAACTCCTAATTGCCTTTGTAAATCCAAGCTCAGCACCTCCTGGTACAGGTTTTACTCATCACATCAAAGATATCTGCAATAATTCATACAGCTGAGCTCATCACCTTTGTTTTCATTGTCAGTTGGAGAGGAGCAGACAGCCACAGGTGTGATTTACCTGACAGCCCTTTTAGGATGAGATAAACCATACCTTGGGCTAGACTAATTTAACTGAGTAGGGAACACAGGGGCACTCAATCAGCTGGATGTTTACAGGGTAGGTGCCTACATCTTCTTTTATGAATTTACCAGTGCAATCGGAACATAAACATCAAATTATGAACAGGAAAGCACTCTAGGTTGAACACCAAACCTAAACTACTTGCATCAACAGATTGATGCTTGAAATGGAAGGAGAAATTAAGTCATGTCCTGCGATCACTGTATTTCCGTTTCATCCTTTCCCTTGTGTTTAATGCATGTGAAATTATTTCCCAGCCAGTGATACCTACCCAGTGTCATCAAAGTGAAGTCTCAGGACTGCCCAGACAGTGACACAAATTGTTGGGGTACCTGCAAAAGATAAGAAGATAATATCATCACCAGCCTAGGCACAATTAGTAACTCAGCAATGAACGCTTTTTGCAACCTCTCCACTGAGGTTTTATTTCCTAATAGCACTCATGCATGAAACAATGCAATTCATTATGTTAATTCGGAGCTCTAGAAACATCTATCTCAATCAGAGGATGGCTCTGGTGGAATTGCAGAAGGAAAACATAACGGGAAAGAATGATGCTGTTTCAGGTCATTATTGCTCAAAGCTGTTGTACTGCATCTTGTTGCATTGACAGTAAGACGTAGTCTGTACAAAATAAAAATGGTCACACCAGTTTATTTGTCTACAGCTACTGCAATTATGCAATAATTGCAGAGTGGCAGATGTTGAGCTGTGATGGCATTATAGTATTACTTGTATTTTTATGTGGCTTTGTTGTAAATGATTTGTATATATTGCATTTTGTAAATAACTCATTTTGTTTCACTTATTCGACCAAAACAAATCAATAGAGGACAGTTTTCCTTCACTCATGGGAATGTTTCATTTTTTTTCATGAAAAAAAGAACAAAACCAAAAACAAAATCCCAAAAGAGAACATCGGGAGCAAAATTTCATTTATATTTCAGACATTTCTTTACTCTTTAAATAAGGCATGTAAAACACAAATGAAATCAAAACAGTAAGAATCCACTGAGAAACCTAGATTTATTTTCCTTTCTGGAAACACTGAAGTGTGATTTTTTCAGTGGAAATATTTTTATAAAACAGCAAAGTCTTGCCAGAAAACTCTGGGTAAGTTTGGTCTATATTTTATGGCAAACAAAATCTTTGACTAGGAAAATGTCTACATCCATTTAGGCACCACTGGAAGGATAAAGTGCTAAAAAGCAAACAAAACAAGGACCTTGAAAACCCCAGCAGTGAATGAGATTGTCATAAGTTGACAGGAACAATTATGTTTCATCCATTTTCTAAGGCTGTGTTGATGTCACATTAATTAGTCATTTGGCAGAATCCACTTAAGTGAGTCTCTGTCAAATCTCATATTCCTGCTATCAGAAATAAAAATATCCCCGTTAGACCTAAATGACTGATGAAGACATCCTCCTTTAAAAAAGCACAAACTGAAATACTTGAAAGGAAAATGATAAAAAGAAATAAAATGACAAGCTTCAAGGAGAAGAATTCATGCAGATTTAATTTAAATTGAAGCCTGCTTTTCTCACACGAGAATACTTAGAAAACATTGAGATCTTTGTGCATTTAACAGATGCACAATAATAAAAATAATCTTAAATATCAATCATGAGTCTGATGTGCTATCTAGTTTGCACTGATTCGTGCTGTATACATTTTGACGGTATGAATAGTGCTCCAAGTGTGAAACATGTGCAGGAAGGCAGAATTAAGACTGTATCATAAAAATATAGTTCAAAAAGCACATTTCAGATTAGCTTGGAGTTCTAAATCACCTGCTGTATGAATATACATACAGTCGCGTTTTTTACATCAAAATATATGTTGTGTGCTCATCATCTTCTTTTCAGTTTCTGAATAACACTAAAAGCCAGATAAGCCCCAAGGGCTGACAAGAGAGTTATTCTTGCTGACTATGTCTCTGCCCTGAGTAAGGAGCCTGCATTAGAAAACCTACCAACATATTGCATATTTAAGAGGAAAAAAAAATGCCTGGATCGAATGCCATATGTAGTTCCCATTAATCAAACGAGGACACTGATGCGCTCAGCACTTTTTTAAGAAACAGATAAACATCCAGATGCTGCAAAATACTGAGCTCTTGCTTATTGCTGCTTCAATGCACCTCCCTCCCCAGCAGCTCTGAGCTGAGAGGTGGCTTGTGCCCTACACGACTTGGCATCCAGAGTCATGAAGTGCTTCTGTTCTTGCAAAGTGCCAATTGCTCCTACTAGATCAGGGGAACTGCTGTTGCAGAAATAGGCAGGAGCTGAGAAATTGTTCATATATATAAAAAAGAAAAAAAAAATCCACACTTGGAGATTCTTTTAGTGTTATTAATGGATATTATTGATGCTCCAAGTGACATGTATAAACTGAACAGCTAGATCTTATTTATCGTATTCAACTCAAGATCAAATATTCTGAGGTTGCATTATAGAATGAATTTATCTGGGTAGCTCTTTCATTAGAGACACTTTTTTTTTAACCAGTTAATATGCTGTGTTACAGTATTCTCACATTCAGAAGAACCTACAGATGTGAAATTTCTGCAAACCCAGTTAAAGGAGCCCAATTTATGTTCAGATTGCAAAGATTTGCACATTGTTTTCTTCTAGAACTATCATATTTTCATGTACATAACTCCCAAGTTCTCTTTGAAAAGGGACTTGTATCTCAGCTATAATGAGATTATTTATCTGTGGATAGTGTAGTGGGAACTTGGAACATCCCTTTCCAATAGCCATCCTTTTCCAATAGCCTTTATACACCATAGTTTATTTCTGATAACTTTGTCTAGCTCTGTGTCTTTGCTCCTTTGTGGGAGTCTTTGCCAGGAGAAGAGACTTTTTCTGTATATAAAGCTGCCTCAGGGAAAAAACAAAACTAGTTTCAGTGGATTACTTGAAGGTTCAGCTTACATGAGGATTTTTTTAAAAGGAGAATATTTTAAGGCAGATGGTTTGTATGTAGACTTTACATGTGAATATACAGGCTTATTTCCAGATTATTTCAGAATTACGTTTGTTTAGGTACAAAAATGAGCTTAATCTTCTTAGGATACATTTAAAATGAACTTATTCTTCTGCATTCACCACCTGACTTCTGTACAAAAATATTAACAAAGAATTATTTGAATTAAAATGTTTCAGGAATCAATTTATCTCCAGAAGGCCGGCATGAAAAATAATTACACTGGTTATCATCATGCAACTGGCCTTTCTGAAACAAATCTTATTTCTTCCTATTGCAAGTTTCCATTTCCCACCCAGGTATGATGAACACAGGCAGACGCCCTTTGGATATGTTTTCAATTTAGCTATTATCTGGAAGAAAGGCAGAAATGAAGTCTTAGCAAATGGACTAGATTTAGCATTGCAGATTTGATTAAGCTGAAGAACTTGGCGTTAAGATCATATCTTGTAGAATGCAACGCTCATTTGTAGTCTACATCTCTGCAAGAGATGCTGTGACTTCAAGATTTTAGTTCAATTCTATCAGACAAAAAAGCACAACATGTTTCGGTCTGCAATCGTTCTTCTATACAAAGACTAAAACTATACTTTGAAACTGTATGTGGAAATACTAGATGGTTTGTGGAGTCATCTTGCACACTGAGACATATTTTAGAGAAGAAATGTCACATACCCCAGCCAATAATAGTGTACCAGTAGAAATATCTCCTCTCTGGGAAAAAGGTTTCTACCAATAAAGTGAAAAGGTACAATCCCTCAATGAAAAGCCAGAAGTAGTTGGACATAACACAGTAGTGAAAAAACACCATCACTGCTTTGCATTCCACCTGCAGAGAATCAAGAAAAACAAAGTTATTTCCATGTTGTTTCCACCTAAAACGCTTTCAACCTCTCCAAATCTCTTTGTAGCAAGGAACACAGCTGGGACTGGTATTATGCACTTTTCATAGCAAAGTTTTAAAAGCATGATAAGAATGTGAGGTGGCACTTAGAGAATGAAGCTTAAAAGGGCAGGTAGCCAATTTTACCAGTGGGAGGTGGTCGACAAACGTCTGCAGACAGCTTGAGAACGTCTTGCATTAGTGGGAGTTCACATCGTCAATGGATGCTAATCGCTAGATTTAAGCCCCCTTCCAAGGATTAAGTGTAGAGAAGAAAAGAATCCAGCGGTGTATTGAGAAACGTAAGGATGTGAAATGGCAGGGTGATTGTGGAAAGCCCTGAGAGTGGGATCAGAAAGGATGCACCCTCCTGCGTGCAGCCGAGAATTGCACTTCCTTACCATTTGGGGGTGTTGTCACTCAGGGACAGAAAATTAAAGTAAGCGTAAGTGTAAAGAAAACAGACCGATTTACTGTAAAAAAAAAATGACAGAAGCTTTCATTCATTTGCTGGACTGAAAAGCAGCAGACAAAAGAAAAAAAAGGGAAAAAAAGAAGGAACTGGGGTTATTTAATCTGGAGAAAAGGAGGCTGAGAGGAGACCTCCTCACTCTCTACAGCTACCTGAAAGGAGATTGTAGTGAGGAGGGGGTCAGTCTCTTCTCCCAAGTAAGAAGAGATAGGATGAGAGGGAATGGCCTCAAGTTGTGCCAGAGTAGGTTTAGATTGGATATTAGGAAAAATGTATTCACTGAAAGGGTTGTCAGGCATTGGAACAGGCTGCCCAGGGCAGTGGTTGAGTTACCATCCCTGGAAGTATTTAAAAGATGTGTAGATGTGATGCTTAGGGACATGGTTTTTTGGTGGACTTGGTAGTGTTACATTTAAGGTTGGACTTGATGATCTTAAGGGTGTCTTCCAATCTAAACAATTCTATAATTCTATGATAAGATCCTTAGGTGGAAACCAAGCTCTACCCCGACTCAGTGAGAGTAAGACACACTTGTCTTTCTACTGTTGCATCCCATTAGTCTTTCAAAAGTAGGACTTTTCAACAAAACAGAGTAGAATCAGTGTATAAACTGGAAGCTCCTGACTGGGGCAGTGGGATGCTGATAATTTTGACCCTTTCATGTGACAAATCTACGACCAAGATATTTAAACTATCAGATCTTGAGCTTCTTCATGGAAGTTCTACCACGGCTGAAGCTCTGGTCATTAGATGGCTGATTTTAATGCGTTTTATGCTTCGAGTGTTTCAAAACAAAGAGGCAGATGCTACTACTAGAAGAGTGGTGTGAACAAACTCCAGATCTAACATGGCTTCAGTTTTATCACAGAGAAGAATTAAAAGCAAAAACTGGTTTTAATGACAAAGTAAAGGCTGAGAAACTACATACCTGCACTTTCCTTGTGGAAGTGACTAAGAGGGAATTTAGCCCATAACTGGATGGATAAAGGAGATCTCACTTTGGGAACTCACTGTAATTCCATCATAATTACACCTGCTGAGCCGATTTATCAAATCAAATATTAGCCTTAAATGCGAAAGGAATTGTGTTTTATATGTAATACAATGCTTAGTGCATCTGTGAAAGGGACTGCTTTCCATGAAACCCCACACTTCGGAGACAAACGTAGATAATACCAATGATTCTCTGAAAGTGTGATAATCAGGAGTATTTTCTGCTTCTGCGTGGTCAGCCTCTTTACACACGACTCTGCCTGACATCCAGAAAAAATAAGGCTCTGGAGAAAAAGCAGACCTTGAGATGAAGGAAATTGCTTGTGTCTGCTCTCATCCCGCCTTTCACTACGCAGATCTGTGAAAGGGAGAAACAACCTGCGTAGAATCAGAAACTGAAACCCGCAGGTTTGTCCTGACGGACAGACTGCTGGACGCTGATGACATCAGGAGATGATAACATCCCCAGTTTCGCTGTGAACCAGGAGGGAAAATTACCACCAATTACCTTCTCTCCCAATAGCATCTCAGTCTATGATACTCAACAGACTGCTGCCTGTCTCACTATTTCTGGTTATCTCATGCTGAAAAAAAAGTAAAGGAAAAGGCTTTGGCTTTAGTTTTACTTACCGTTGAGATAAAACAGTGGTTGCCATCCTGTTCAGCGTAAAGAACCCCATCTTTAATGAATACAGATATTGCACGTAGGATGAATGAAACAAAGAGGTTCATGTGGATAAAATTCCGTGTGCAGTGAAGCTTCCTAGAGAGGCAAGAGTAAGGGAAAGGAAAAGAAGAGAAAAAAAGAAAAAAGAAAAAGAAAATATTTTTCTTTTGTGGAAATAGCACACTAGGTCTATCTGCACACATGGCCACAGCACCTTGGTGCTGCAATAGTAACACGTGAAAAACAGAAGTGTGGATAATATTGACTGTAAAGCTGACCAAGAGGAGGATTAGGGGATTTTCCTACAAAATTGTTCAGGGAGGCATAAAACAGACCCAGTTAAATGCAGCTTCTGCATTTGCATCTACAGTCTACTGAAAAGTGACTCTGAGAGTGTGTCCAAGCTGAAGGAACAACTCTGTTGAAAGAGTTGTCTCCCTCTTATTCTACATCTGGTAAGATAAAGGCTTAAACATGGTTTCGGGCTGATGAGCTCCAGGCTCTTTCCTCCAGTGACTGAACAGCTCACTGCTCGTGTCCTGACTCACCTGAAACGACACAGGATAACCATGGCAGTGGTGAGGGAGACGAGAGAGGTGCTGTATCCCACCGTGTACAGAGCCTTCACAGACAGATAGTAGTAATCCTTGGGAGGCAAAAACAACACGGTTAAATAGTTCATCTACGGTCACATCTTCTTTATTTTGTCAAGGTGCGGGGGGAACCATAGGCAAGATTTGTTTCTTGAGCATCCTGGTTGTTTCCTCCCCTGGGTTCCCCTGAGATCTCGCTGTGTATTAAAGCGTTGCTCTATGTTTGGAATAGCCTTGGGTCTGAATATCATGAAGATTATTTGTCAGTGAGCTAGCAAAGGCTGCCTGTATTTCTTTGACCACTGTAAATGTACCTGTGGAAAAGAATAGTTGGCTAAAGGGTTCTTCACTCAACAGGGGAAGAACTGGGGGCTAACCCATGCTTCTAGAAGTTACAAGTTGTATCAATAATAAACATTCATATTTTTGAAATAATAGTGGGCTAGGAAGAATTTAAATCTTGCTTCTCACATTTTTATGCCTATAAATATCTGATTGTTTCATTCTAACCACCATCAAATCAGAACACAACCAGAAGCTGGACAAAAAGTGGCCTCCTGCTCCCCCTACTTCATTTGCTTTTAATTATAAGATTAATTCCCACCTGGTTATCAGACTCCGTTTCATTTTCATCAAAGCCGCAGGCATCGTAATAATGAGGAAAAGGTTCAGACCAGCCATCTTCAGTGCAGTTTCTGCTGATGTCCCCTATGTCAAGTATAGTTGAGAATGTGACATTATTGAGGCAAATCCCATGACATACCCTCCCTCTCCCTGGTCCGACACCAAAGAAAACCCCACAGTACCACTGCAGGTATTATGGATCTGGCTATGCATAGAACACTTAAATGGTATCTTGAAAGTTTAATGCCATCTTAATGACCCAGTTCTACAATAGACACCTATGGATGTCTGCTACTACAGCTGGTCACCAGAGAGCAAAAAAGATTTAACCAGTACGGTCAGTACCTCCAGGTCACCGAAGATCTCATTCCCAAGTGGGCACCTAAACCAGGGTTCAGCTAAATATCCATTTGTCTCCATTGACTCTGAAAGCATCTAGGGAATATGGCTTTGATGTAGACATCTACACTTCAGATGGCAAAGGGATAAGTCCAGTGCTTAAATATAAGTAGAAAGTTTGTGCTGTTTAAGGTGATCTATATCTGAGGCACCTATCTGGGACTGGCAAAGATACTGTAGGATATGTAAAATAGCCATTATGTGTCTATGGTGAGACAGATGGATTGCTCTCCTGCAGTCAGACAACATACATCCCACTCATTTATAGAATCGTAGAACCATTTTGGTTGGAAGAGACTCTTAAGATCATCGAGTCCAACCATAACCTAAATCTAGCACTAAACCATGTCCCTAAGAACCTCATCTACACGTCTTTTAATCCCCTCCAGGGATGGTGACTCCACCACTGTCCTGGGCAGCCTGTTCCAATGCCTGACAAGCTTTTCTGGGAAGAAATTTTTCCTAATATCCAATCTAAACCTCTCCTGGCACAACTTAAGTCATTTCCTCTCATCCTTATCTTCAAGGCTCTAGATTTTCTGGGCTCTAATCTGAAAGTGACTTTTTGAGAAGGGCCTGTGGGAAAACAAAGGAAAGATGGAATGGATGTAATGGGAATGTCTCCATAGTCATACATTCATTTACATCCCCAGATCCACAGTGTGGCTTCAGGTGACAATTTCAAACCTATTTCACAGCTTCTAACTCTGCCAATTATTTGTTCCAATCCCAGTTTATAACCTTACTCTAAGGCAAGTGTTTGCAAGGAGGCTCAAAACTCACTCAGAGAAAACCGCTTGCTCTTTTTCTCTCTTCTTACTCTAACTGTTTGGTTAATCTCATATATAAAGACTAGCTTCTAAACGGCTTTCACTGACATAGTCAAAAGGCTTAAAACTATATCAGGAAACAAGAGCTGGGGGTAGAAAAGTGTTGCTTGACACTGACTTTGTTGCTGAGGCTGCCCAAAGTGGGATGGTCCCCGTGGAGCTTTGTTAAGCACCATTACTCTTGCCAGAGCTCTGTGACCTGGTTGGAAAATTAAAGCTGAGCTGCCGGCTGCACTTATTCGTCTCCAGCACAATAGAACAATTTCAATTTATCAAACTATTACAGTTTTTTGGAGTTTGAGCTGTACCTTCACCAAAATTGACAGAAATTTCGAGTTTATTTTATTTTTCTTAAAAAAAGGTTGTGCTGCTTCACATTCTTAGAGCAGTTTATGCAAGTAGCTCATAACACCAGCAGTGACCTTATTTTTAGAGGATCTGTTTGCCATCCATGTGGAAGAATATATCTATTTAATCACAGCATTCATTTAAGAACATTGCATTACTTGGCAAATTTTGGTAAATTACTCTTGCACATTCATCCCCGGTTTTCTGTGGAAAATAACCACTGAATCATGGTGTTGACTTTCCTTAACACCATTTAGTAATTACTGTTAAGCAGGTAGATATAATTTATAACAACACACTTACTAGATTGCAATTCTCAATAGCGGAGGAATAAATTTTCATAATAGTGTTAAAAGTAATGCACCAGAAAATGTGTCACCATAATTAGAACTGATTAGAAAATAATACCTAAATGGCAGGAGAAAAAGCTTGGAGCTTCCTTTTTAACAGAGCTAAAATAAAAAGAAAAACATTCTATGGTTTTGTTTCTTACCTAGGGGAGACTGGGCTGTGCTTTCCAGCAGGTCATAATCACCTATAAAAGTGGAAATTTGGTATGAAATAGTTTCAATTGTGTTTTCTATTAAGACCCAAACTGGTCTCTGCGGAAATCAGTGAGTAGAATCCAATTGATTTTGATTTGTTTGGATCAGGCCCAAAGGCAATAAATACCTGAGTCTATCTTTTCAGGAAGTAAACACAGTTTTACTTGTGAGTTTAAATCAAAGTTGAACACATAAAATTAATAAATTGCTACTGCAAGCAGCAAGCATATACTTAAAAACCACATACAATTAAATTAGGACCAATTTTATTGTAAAAAATATAAAAGTCAGTTATTATCGCGTTAGAAATCTACATTTATATTCCACAGTTATTTAAATATGGTCATTTTTCACTGAATTAATAAAAAATTATTTCCATCTATCAACGACAAGAAGCAATAACATTGTTTTTACGTAAGACAGTTTGATTTTGTAGGTTTAGGTTAGATTACATTGAGATCTGGAAACTTGTCAGATTTGTATTTTCACTTTTTATCACAGTGTAGTGAACTACATGTATTCATTATCATAATGATTGATACACAAACAACTTTTCAGTTGATATCATCAGGTATTCTACATACAATTTTTGAGAACAGAGATACATAAGAAGTAGTGAACACAACTGGTTCTTACCTGCATGGGTTTGCCCCAAGTTATCCACTTCCCAACCTGAAATTGGAAGAATAAAAATAATTAATTTGATCTCGATAATAGCTTGCTTCCCATAAGAGGAATGGATGCAGCAGTGGCCAGAGAAGAACTGCAAGAAAATTTTGTTTAAATCTTGTTTTCAAGATCAGTACTGTATATCCATGGGTGAAAAGTGCTTTTCAGAAGATGATTGATTGCATTGTATTGTTCAATCTCTGGTTATCATTGAGTTTTATCAAACTCTAAGAGGCATACGAAAAAGAGATGAGGGAGCTTTTTTTTGTGGTTTTGGTTGTTGCTGCTTTTGTTTTATTTTGTTTAGTTTTTGGGTTTTGGGTTTTTTTTTTGTGGGAGGAAAGTTCTAAAATAAGAAAGACCCACACATTTTCAAAATACTGTGTCAAAATTCATGCTGATTTGTATACCAAGAATACAAAATTTACAATGGGAAATCATAAATGTTTGGGGTTGTGTTAAAATTTTTCCTTTTCCTTTCTTTTCTCCTTCCAAAAGAAATTGTTGAGGTTATCTCAAACCATTCTCCCATCCACCCTACTAAATACTTAACTCAAATTGCAATGAAGTCAGAGTTTCCCAAATCCTCAGTGGATTTTGGCTCAAGCTCAGTGTTGGGGGACGTGTAATGAGGAGATGCCTTAAGCCACCGAGTGGTGCTGCTGCATCATGCACAGAAAGAAACCTGAAAAAACTGTCTGCAAATAGCTCTGCCCACCAGTGAAAAAATGTTTGCAACATTTCATTGACCGCTATGGAAGGTTAAATGTTTAGATTAGCTTAGTTCTGCAATCCCCTGGAGTAACCACAGGACTTCAGGTTGTTCTTCTTTAACCCTGAGCATATGCTCAAATCTTAACTAGGGGTTGGAAAAGTCATTCGCCAATTCGTATGAGAGGTTTTTTTATTAAAAGTGAAATCCAAACAAAGGTTGATTTGATCCTATGGGAAAGGAGAAAGACAGAATCTAAGGAAACAAAATAGTAAAGAGAATCATTTCAGCAGAGCATAAAATGCATTTTATACTTTTTCAAATTCCTTATCATGTCATAATTTTGAACATATTGATTTCTCTCTCCTCTAAAAGAAAATCAGATGTGGGTTTTTTTGACTTCTAAGGTAGAAAACAGAGGATTTAGTGCGAAGATGATGGTGGGACACTAGAAAACTAAGATGAAGCTTCAGGTAGGCTGTACTGTGTCTTTGAATGAATGTATTCATCATCAAACCTACACATTCAACCCACCAGTTACTCCAGAGGGTTCATCCTGAAAAGCAACATGAGAACACCCTTGGTCTCCTGGTTTTTCTGCCCAACTCCAGCTGCTTTCAAGATTCCACATATGAGAATTATTGGATATTTGTAAATGTTGGGTGGGTGTACTAATTCTGAAGGGAAGGGACCAATGCTCTGAGCAAACATTTTCCAGCAAAGATCCTTCAACCTGCTCCATCAGACTAAATCACCAGATGCTGCAGACGCACTACAGCTGTCCTCCAGATTCTTGGCAGAATAACAGGGACGTCTCTGAAGAATATTTTGGACAGACCTGTTTCCCTCCTAAGCCTACCAAAACCCGGGCTTATTAACAGCGATATAGCTCAGATATGGATACCCATGTTGCTAAAATCTGAATTCAGAATACCAACTTTAGGATACGCTGTGGGAATTTTCACCTGGCAGAAGATCAAGGAACAAGCCACTGTTCCTCCATCACTGTCTTCTATAGTGTTTTTCACAGCCTGTTGCCAGCCAATTCGGTAGCTCACAATGGAACTGGTTCCTTAAACGAGGTCACCTCACTCAATAGCCCGATCCACAGAAGCAGAGTAAGAAGAAGATGCAAAAAAACCTTCCAAAAAAACCTTTTGACTCATAAAAATCCAGTTTTAGTTTATCAGTTGTACAGCGTGGCTTAAATCCTGAAATGTGATATTAACTTTCCAGAATTCTTGTTGGAGGAAACCAGGTCAATATGAAGTAGACTGAAGCCTGACATGCCTGGAACCCTGGCACGTTACATTGATTGATCAGAAAAACGTCTTTTCTGAAATGGAAATGTTTTAATTTTAGCTACTTCATTCCTATAATATAAAAGGGAAGAAAGAAAATTTGATGTTATTTCACTCTAAATATGGGTGGTAGTTGGTTACACTGATATTAAAATGTTAGATTTTAGTTCATTTTGAATTTCATGACATCATTGATAACAGTTGAAAATTTATAATAATGAAGGATTGTTTAAAAAAGAGGCTTTTTATAGTAATATTTTTTTATATACCCAAATTATTATTGCATTTTAACTGTTCGGACATTATGAAGGAATTCACATCTTCAACAATGTTAATTTTCCGATTGCTGTAGGAGCAAACTTGGATTTTTTAACATATTTTTCTACATCTGAGTCCTTGATAATGTACTGAAGAAAGTTCCAGTACAGCCTTTCACTATACAGGCTTTTAGGCTTGATCTATCAACCTAATTTTCACTAATAAGTTAAGCTACTGAAAGTCAATTAGATTTCCACTGAACATTATGCCTTGATTTACAACTAGAAGTCAAAGTTCAGCTGATGAATGTTGGGATAACATAGATACATATACAGTAATATTTGTGTGTGTGTTTATATATATATATATATCTCTACACATACATAAAAAGCACATAAGGAGGGAACATACAGCCACCATCTGGCTTTAAATTCCTGCATCCTGCTGCTGCCCATCTTTCTGACACCATATGTTTATGCACCCTGCACCAGAATATGGATGTTTACGTGACGGATAACTGTGCCAATGACTATGTTTGCTCACATGTGTGACAGTGCGATGGAATTAATCTGGATTATTTCTGTGCTTAACATTTAGAATGTCTACATGTATAGTGACAAGGCCTGAGCTTGTATTTGAGCTGGGGTTGTAGGAAGTCCAGACATAGAGCAGTCCTTCTCATTTTTTAGAGTATTATCCTGAAACTGTATTTATGTGGGGTTGTGGTAGGTGGGTGGGCGGCTGGTTGGTTGGTTGGTTGGTTGGTTGGTTGGTTGGTTGGTTGGTTTTTACCTGAGTGCCTTTCTGACTCTAGACAAACCTCAGCAAGCTTATTCTGGTGTCAGTGATGTAATGGGCAAAACTATAGGGCACGTCACTGCATGGGCTTTCACATGAGTCCTCTCATTGCCTTATTCTTAGGACATAAAAAATGAGAAATTGGCACTTTGGACTTCACTGACAAAGCAGAGAAAGCCGATCAACGTGATTATGCTACAGGCTAGATGAAATACACTACTTTCCCAGAAATAAGCCATAAATAAAATATGCTTTTCATCTGCATTTTCATGGGAAACTGATTTTTCAGGGTTTTAATTCAAGGGTTACAGTCATGCCTTACATTGACACCTGTGCTCCTCACATATAGTTAAATAGCAGCTCAGCCCAAAGTACAGAAAGATGGATCGAACAGCAGCTGTTAAACACTGTCTTAGAACATCATTTTTTAAATCAATAATTGCTCAGGTCAGTCTACAAACTCCCAAGGAAGCTAATGTTATCCTTGACAAAGGATGTTTTACCCAGTATATTGGTAAATATTGTTATTCACAATTTGACCAGACTGAATATGTATCACTCTTTGGGATACAAAGCAAATCTTCCATTAGTGTTTTAACTGTCATTATTAATTAGATGTTATTTGCAGCACTACTTAGAGACCTTAAAGAAGACCCATTAGAACTCTGAAAGGTCATTTCCAAAGACCAAGCAGAGAAACCAAACACAGAAAATATTTCTTATTTCTGTTTTCTACAAGGACAGGTGAAAGAGAGGGAAAAAAAGTCGAAGGACTTGCCAGTGTCTTCCCATGGAGTTAGTGGCAGAGACCCAGATATTTCATGCCCTTTTCTTGCACATTTATCAGACTTTCTTCATTGGTTTTCGTTTGGTGAGTCCCAGAAAACATAACTACCTCCTCGCCATCCTCCAACACATGAGAAATTTGATGCAAGCAATTGTTGCTTCTGATGTAAAGTGAACAGGACTGGCAAAGCCAAAGCCAAGAAACAGCCTGTGCACCACGAGCCTCGGAGCTCAGTGCCGCCTTTTAGATCATCCCCTTCGTGCCAAACTTGTGCTGGCTGCATTCGGTGTCAGCTGGCCTGGCAACCGCTTTATCTCCCATAGATTTGTTTATCTGAGCACAACTTGCATTTAACCCTTTTGTTCCAGCATTTGTCCCGCATTAGCGGCAGAAGGGGGAATTGAAAGGCTTCCAGAACTATTCCGGCCTGAAATGGCTTGCCCACACCTTTCCCTTATTCTTATTGTTCCCATTTCAGTATTATGGGTTGGAGGACTGGTTCACATAGGCAATCCCCCCAAAGGTTGGATTTCAACAGCTTTGAGATCAATGTGCAAAGCTCACACTGTTTTTATTGCATGTTAATTCTCTTCCTTCGGAAAATGCAGAGGCTGGGGCAGAGAGAGGTTATAGAAAACATTTCCTATGATCACTTATTATCACGCTGTCCAGCTATGTGGATAACGAGCTGGTTAGGTGAGGATTTGATTTTTTTCCTGTTTTATATAGCACTGATTAGAAGCTTAACATTTAATTTATAAAGAAAATAAATCAGCAAGCTCTCACGCCCAGCTCCGCAGCATCCACCACGCTGTGCCTTTTCTCTCCCTTCCCTATTGCTGCAATCTGTTCGGCCGGCTGGCAAAGCCGCAGTCGGGAACAGCAGTTTGCTCAGCAGCTTTTCTGGGGGCTCTCTGAGCATCTCACGCAGCCACCGCTTGCACCCTCTGCCCATTCCTGCGACTTCTGTGGTGGTTGCACAACCCCTGATGAGATCTGGAGCTTGCAGTGGGGCAGTTGATGGCTCTTCAGCACCTTTTGTGCCTCACTGTCCCTGTCCTCATGTATGCATCATGGTTGGTGCCAACCATCACATCTCCTCGCCTCAGGGCATGGTGACTCCTCACATTCACCTCCCCTAACTGTGGGGGGCAGGAGGGATGGGACCCTTGGTCAACAGACAGGGTCCTCAGCCAAGGAGATGCCCAGGCCCAGAGAAGCAGAGAAGCTTCTGGACCATGTTCCTAATTACAGCCAGATCAAATCAGGCTATAAAACAGGGCCCCTGCTGAAGACCTCCTTGGAGTGGTTTTCTCAGAGCAGTGGGGCTGTGAACAGACCCCTCAGCTCAGATCGGGGGCACCATCTAAGGAGACTTCTCAGGGTTGACTGCCCTCACCTTGCCTTTGGGGAGAGACATATCCTTTCCTTGGGGAGTGATACATCCTTGAGTGAGCCCTTGCCCACCCTGGGCAAGTGATTATTCCTTCTAGGTGCCCTTGAGTTAAAGAGGCTTCTTGTTTTTGTGAGTGGGTGCATGCACACTGAGGATCCTCATTCTTGTGTGGTCGTATGGTAATATATTTATTAAATGTTTATTAAATGTTGTCAGAATGCTGAATAATTTTGGATAGACCTCATTTCTAGTTGGTTCTCCAATAAACCATTCTGGCTAGAATAAAGTCTGTTTAGAGCTTGTCGTCTGCCTAAATTTATTTCTATGGTGCCTCTGTGACATGTTGGCACACTCAATCTCACGTCCACACCATCCAGCCATTCCAGTTCCTTCATTACTGCTCTTTTTTGGGGGAAAAAGTGATCCAGAATCAGCTGCTAGGTCTTTACAATCTCATTAACAGGATTTATAGAAAGCGGCAGCCAGGCAAGGTTAGAGAGTACACGGCCTTACAAGTTCCCACACCCTTCCTTATGCTAAGTGCTTCCCTCCACTCCTTCCAGGGGTTTTGGTCTCTCCCACCTCATGCCCCATAGACAATACTTTAATCTACAGAATGAAAGTCGTTGGCTCATTTAGCATTTACTGTATATTGACATTTGCCTCATCAAAGGGATTTGTGAGCACAGTGCCTGCACAAAGACGGCACAAAATTAATTGGTATTGCTCACCATATTTAGAAAACAGGAAATCTAAGGCAGAGGAAAATTAAGGGTACGACTGGGAAGCCTGGTTCATATTTGGATGTTTCAGTAAGAACTGGTCCCAAAGGACATCTGAGGAATTGGTCCTGTGGGGCAAATTTATCCCACCCAATTCGCTCACTCGAAGGTAACTTGATCTGGTTTTTAAGTCTCCTCCCATAAAAAATAAAGAAACTGGCACTTCAGGAGGGTGATTTTTTTTATACATCTACCATAGGATCAGGTGAACTTTCTTCTGCAACTTCTTTGTTACCCAGTGCTTAGAGCAAATCATTGAAGCAAAGGCAGTGATGGAACTGATAAAAAAGTCCTTTCTTCCTATATCCCATAATGATTTCAGGGCACATGGCTTAATAACATAGAGACAAGAAGATCCAGTGAATCACGCCTGGAAGTCATGGGAGAATACCAAGGAGGTCCCATATGGAGAACATAAAGGCCAGAGTATATAAGGCTGGCTGAAGCATGACTGATGGACAGATATGATCAATAACACACAAGGGAGATTATGATTTTCTTCTTTTCTTCCTCTTTCTTATCAAAGGGTATGAAACTAGCAGCGGACTGAGGTCACCATAGCAACTGCAAGGCATCATTTAAACATTAAGTGTATCCTTCCTATGAGGCTGGCTCTCATAGGAGCATC
Source organism: Pampusana beccarii (assembly GCA_013399365.1). NCBI lineage: Eukaryota > Metazoa > Chordata > Aves > Columbiformes > Columbidae > Pampusana > Pampusana beccarii. Next base: position 1,344,120 of record VWYH01001701.1, on the reverse strand, counting down.
TATCAGAGTGCAAGATCAATGCAAATACTATTGAAGGGTCTCCTGGCTCCAAAGAGGGCATGGGTGATATTTCAGAGAAAAGCAAAATTTTTTTCAAACAAGAAACACAGAAAAGAAGAAACATCGTCCAATGGAGGTTATCAATTAGGAAATAAGTCCCAGAGAAGAAAGCATACTAAATCACTTGCTTAAAGGTAAGAATGAATGTTTGCCCATCACACCTAAAATCTTGCACTCAACTGGAACTACTTTCCCAGTTATTTGAGTCAAGAGGAGAAACAAGTATAGGGCAAAGGCTGCTAGTAAAGGTTGAAGCATCTGCCCATGTTGCACCTACAGTGATACTTCGAAGTGCTACCTTTTGCTGTCCAAGTGTTCTCCAAACTACTCAGCAGCTCTCAGGGTGTTCCACCCTTGCACACTTCCCAGAAGAGAATTATTTTCTTTTTTCCAAGGCCAAATTAGGTTTCAGATCATAGTGACAAAGGTCTTGAGCTGTGTTACAGCTTTACCCTGGCCAATGCAGGATGGCACCTTGCAAAGGACCAAGGACTTTATCTTCAGCTGAAATGCTCTTGGTCACGTTGTGTGCTTGAATATTAGAAGCACTGAGTCTTATGTCCCCATAACTCGGTGGGAAAGACCATAATATGTCCTTTTCCTGTAAAAAAAAAATATTGATGAGGCCTTAACTACTTGATTGGAAATGTAGATAGAGCTAGTATTCTTTGACAGCATTATTTTCCTCCCATTTCCCTCTGCATTGCAGATGGAATTTGTGATGCTGTGACCAAGGAAGCATGCTTAATTATAGCCTGTCCTCCTCGCTTTGGAAAAGCTGAAGTAATCCCACGGTTTTACTGCCTGTGGAAAGCCTGGGGATGAAAACCAGCAGGAAATGACTTGTTATCTGGTAAGCACTATCATCTTGGTTATTGGCAAGACTTATTATTTGTAACTTAGACACTCAGTAGGTCTCTTGTACTCCTTCTTTATGTCACGATTTTTTCTAGGACTTGCTGAAGACTAAGCAACAATAACATATATGCAATCTGCAGACAGCTTTGAAAGTTCTCCTAAATCATCAGCTGGTAAATGTATTAAAAAACCAGATATCCTTGCATTAAAGATGTTTCTGAATGTTATGTAGAATCTCATACGAAGTGAAAGCTTAAACTAAGGTATGCACAGAGTCCTGATTGCTTCAAAGACTGATTAAGCTCTGATGGATCATTAGTACTCCCACGATGGAAATGCTATGGGATGGATCATGTCTGGTTTTCAGAGACTACTCCTTGTTTTTGGGGACTTTTTTCCCTCATTTTCATGCAGGATGTTGAAATACCCATCAGGGGTGATATACTTGAATAAAAATCTAGACCTTTGCATTGATCTTTTGCCTTGTCTATTTGACAGGCAAATGTCATTTCCAGTTTCAGCCTGCTGCAATGCCAACCTTAATTTCGGCTAGTAGGAAAGAAATCCTGTATCTTCTACTTCACTAGAAAATAAGTGCAGAATCTTCTAGATACATTTTGTTATTTAGAAGTCTCCCAATCTTTAACAGTCACCTTTTCTTCCTGTCTATATCAAAAAAATATCAATATATAACCCAAACTATTAGAAACTGTAACTTGCAAATATTTTCAACAACTTTCACCTTGGGAAGACAATTACTTTTATTGTCTTTTCATCCAGTTTGGGAGTTACATACCATTTTCACAGTGGTATGTAGTCAGCACTTAAAGACTTTACCAAGGCAAAAAAATTACACAGAAGAGCTTTCCGCATATGAACATGTAGTATCATTTCCCTTCTCATTAACTTTTCTCTTGTCATCCTGTTCTGTTTGATTAAGAACAACATCTAAAGTCAGACAGGAGAAAAAAGTCACAGATGGCTTCCCAAATCCAATTAACCCTGTAATCATGATATCTCTAGTGCAGTACAAACGGGGCTTGGTGTTCTTGCAACAAAGTACTTGAGTGTCTCCTGGTGTTTTTAGTGGGATCAGTAATAGGCTATTTTCAACTTCTTGTTCTCAGGAACAATCAAGCTTGTTGACTGGACACTGAAATCATATCAATTCAGAGTAGCAGCAAGTCAAATACTTCGCTCCAAAAGTATGACAACAGGATATAACTCCCTCTTAAACTCTATAATACCTGGATACCTTCTTTATTCTACTGGATTTCGGTTAGGACCCCTTAATCGTGGTCTCAGCATAGGATTTAACATCAGGCTTTCTGTCTGATGTTGACAGCAGTTCAAATGTTACTCTTCAGTTTAATTGCAGTGAAAGTTAGAGCATACTTGCAATTGCAAGAGCTGATATTTTTAGCTAAATCCATAGATAATTTTTTCAAATCTTTCCAGATGCAGTTTAGTTGGTTAATTTTTATTTTGTAGCCTCTCTTTTTTATTTTTTTCTCTCTCTCTCATTTTACCGCAATTGGAAATCAGACATCCAAGCCAAGGGAGCCAAATTTCTTTCTGAAATTCATAAAACAAACGGCCCCTTCCACTGACTTCATTCATCTCAAGATAACCATTTGAGATAGGTCAGAGGAAACATCTTCTACATGTACCCTCTGCTTTCCATTTACCGAACCAGAAATCCATGTGATCAGTTCAGGCACCCACATATAACTTAGATATCCAAAGTTAACTTCTACCCCTTCTTTAACATTAACACTTCCCCATGGTATGATTTCCCTGTTGTTATACAAACAGCTCTATCTACAGGTACTTCAGTGCTTTGTAGGACAAACTTTTTAAAGTACAATTTCAAGTTATTGCCACTGTTTGTAAAAATTATTTACGGCCATATAACAATTTTGCTCTATTAGGAATGAATATGCTATAATTAAATATTACTGTCAGTGCCTAGCCTACTTATATATTCTAGAAACATAGCAACAGGCAGAGGACACTATAACAATCTATAAAAAGTGATTAGCCTTGTCTTAGAAACATTTTACTTATCTAATAACCCTTTATTTAAGGAACCATCATAAAATGTGACTTTTTCATTAAGCCCTCATTGAAACAAATACACTTGGATAATTAAAATTAGCAGCAATGATAGTGAAAACTCATGTTGATTGACTCAGGAGAGTGATTATGGATGTAGATACTTCCACCTTGGGGTCACCAGTGCAAATCCAGCCAGATCTGTAGAGATTTCAAACTACTCCAGATTAAATGTTTATTTGTTTATCTAATGAACTATGAATCTTGGTTTTGTTCCTACTGAACAGATGTCCAAAAAGCCCTCAAACCCAGCACTACAAGAGGTAACAGCTGTCACTTTCGTTAGTGATCCTGTAAGGAGATCAAGCAAGCGGGACATATGTTTGCATTGGACTGACTGCTCTTCCCTTAGGTCACATTGTCACCCTGCTACAGGTCAGATGTGAAGAGCAGTACGGAAACAAATCTGGAAACGGGCCCCTCACGCCAAGAAAGGCCTTGAGGTGCTGGAGTGAGTTGAGAGAAGGGAACGGAGCTGGGGAAGGGGCTGGAGCACAAGTGTGATGGGAGCGGCTGAGGGAGCTGGGGGGTTCAGCTGGAGAACAGGAGCTGAGGGGAGACCTTCTGATCTCTGAACTGCCTGAAAGGAGCTTGGAGCATGG